>JACEIK010004621.1:25201-39458 GCA_018107945.1 Datura stramonium | reverse complement strand
ATATAAATATATGTTGGTCATTTTCAACCCTTAAAAAATAGTTATCTAAGTGGATTGAAAACGATAGCAAAATAGGTATTATTTCTTGAGATCTTATGTATGCTTAATCATTCGAAATTGGTGTTCTATCTATGATTTAAATTTATCTAACATAATTCAAAACATATAGTGACTATACTCAATTAGACCGTCGCTTATGAAACTACTTGAGGCTATATTACAAAAGTCCTTTTTCATATTCTTGATTTTTTGGGGTTTATTTTTTTATATTTTAAATAATATCATAAGTACTCAAATTTGATTGCTGACAAAATTTTTCTATTGTATGATTGAAATATTAATTTTAATGCTTTTTAATTTTATGATTAGAAGTCGATGATTCCTTCTATGTTCAATTTAAGCAAAAACATGAATTTGTTCTTTCTTTTGTTTCACTGTTTGATGTTATTGGTTATGTTGGAAGAAAATTTTGATGAGAAAAAAATGACTTTAGAATTTTCTAGCTTATTGCATTTTACTACTCCCTCCATTGGAAATTATCTGTCTTTATTCGCTTTACATGCTCTTTAAAAAATATTAATTAGAAGAGAGTTTTATAATATTGTAACATTATTTATATCTAAACTATAATCTCTCTCTATTAAATGTTTAACTCAATTTATGTGCCATCTCCATTAATGAGTATGCAATTGTCAAAGCCACCTTCCACATATCAACAAAAATGAATAGAAAATTTAAATAGACACCTAAGAATAAATTAAATTAACAGCTTTATAAAGTAACCCCATAATCAAAAACTTGTACTCTTCAATAAAAAATATACTTAGGGTAAAATAGAAAAAATAGTTAATTTTGCCTTGAACTTTCAAAATGATAAATCATTTAAAATAAATATTTTTAAAAACGACAGATAATTTGAGATGGAGGGAATATAATTTTAAAAGCTTTTTCAGAAGAATCTCCTATCTATTATGTTAAAATACTTTTAAATTTGTCATGTTTCTATTGTTTTTATATCGACTAATTTACAAATAATCACTTAATAAATTTATTGATTTATTTTTATGATCACGTGAAATGCATACAAGTTACCTAGTAATAAAAGCACAAAAAACTTAATTAATTTTGCTCAACTCTATTGCACGTGTAGATAATCCAAATCATGCTTCTATTATAAAATTAAAAAAATAGTAATCATGTTTGAGAGATTTTTTAAATTTGTCAAAGCTAAGCGATTTATCTCGTTATATGTAGTGGAGTAGCTATATAGATAAAAAGGCGATCAATTAAATATTTTTTTATCAAAAAATTATACAGTCAAACTTCATTAAAATGATAGTGTTTGTTTGAAAATCTTATGGTTGCTATATCGAGGTGTTGTTAACACACACACACACACACACACAGACACATACTGGCATTTGACGTTTGGATCTCATTTAGCTATTATAAAAAATCGTAAAAATCTAGTTTAATCATTTTGTGTATAAAGAAGAAGAAATATATTTGTTAACCAATTTAACCAAAAAATAGAAAGATTATGAACATAAAAAGGCAAACACCAATAGCCTTTCCTATTGGAGTTACGATCATAATCGGTGGGCACTAATTTAATATTTTTTTCTTTTATATTTCATACTTGAAATTTACTACATGTGTGATGTTAATGATGATTATTATAAGTGTTTTAATTAAAACACCCTCTGAATGACAAGCCTAGTGAGAAATATATTGTATTGGCTAATTTTTTATCTTTATGTTGGCTGCAAGTGAAATAATAACAAAATAAATTTGCTCGAGAAAAGTCGCTACAAATGTCGAGCGAAAACATGTTGGTTGGGGATTCCCGCGCGCGCACGCTGCTGCATCGTGCCAGGCCTTGCCAACATGCGTTTAGCCCAACTATTTAAGCCAAAATCGCCCCAAAATTCATTTTAACTCACTTTTTTAAAAAAAAATGAGCTTTCTGAGAGCTCATCTATAGAGAACATTTTTTTTTAACTAAAGGGGCCACTAACCAAGCTTTATATCTCTAAAATCTAAGGTAGAATCTAATAGTAATCACCGTGAAGAACGTCTTACTACATTGATTTCGTTGTTCGTAGTTTTACCATGATATTTTTCAAGAAGGCAACGAGTGGGAGTCGTGTATATGTATTGTTTCCTTCGTTTAGCGGAAGATAAGGACTTCTACACCTGTTTCTACCTTAAATTAGAAGTTTTAAGATATATATTGAAACCGCTACCAACGTCGGAAATCTTTTATGTTTATTGCATTGTAAAATATTTTAAATGTCCATTGTGTTGTGGATATTGGGATTATATATTGAAGTTGATTATTGGAAGGATTGATTGAAGGGTAGTCGAGCTATTGAATCGCTTACGAGTATATTAAGGCTAAACCTTCTTCAACAAGTTCCTTTCGTTGTATAGTTGATATAACTTGTTATCTACCATAGTAGTACTCGTAGCCATGTTATCAATTGTTGGTTGGATGTTGGAGTAAAACACATAGATTTGTGTAAGCTTAGTTTATCGAGATTTTTCTAGTTTAGCTATTACCGTCTTGTCAGAATCGACGTAAGAATCGTCTCCCATAAGGTTTTGTCACTTGGTTGGCTATTGATGACTTGTTGTCTTACCGATGCCTTAATGGATTTTGTGGTTATGTAACACCCCAAAAGTCCTTCAGATCATACCCAAGACTTTCAACAGAAAATGGCAGAAGATTCACAGAACGACTCAAGAGCTTGAAGTTTGTTCTTGAATTTTCTCCTTGATCTCTAAAATTTTTAGAGAAATATTGGAGTGCTTGAATGTTTGTAGCTTGTAGAGAAATCTGCAGTGTTTGATCTACGAGCTCTCTCTAGCTTGTTGTTGGAACTCAGGTCCCTTTTCTGAATTATGAGATCCCTATATATAGTTGTAGGATGGAAGAGTTGCGATAAGGATGAACTTCTTTTAACCAATCAGATTTAAGTTGACATGTCGATATTTGATTGGTCGGAACATGTCATTTATACACGTGGCATATTTTCATTGTCCTTTGATTTGAGTAGGCATGCTATGTCATTTTGACATGTGGTATGATCCTATTGGCTCTTTAATTTGACTTGGTGAGACACATCATTTGACACGTGACACCAATTTGGGCCTTTAGGAAGATGAAATCTTGGGCTCAGTAAAGTGGGCTCATCATTTGTAGCCCAACTTGATGGACTAACCCAATGAAATTGGATCATTAATTAAATTCATATTTATTAGACTTAAATAATTAATCCAATTATATTAATCCGTAATATTTTTTTAGATTAATATATGTTAAATTAAATGTAATCAAAATTTCTTATGGATTTGAATTTAATAAATTTTCGTTATCCACAAAATGCCCCTACTTCAAGATTTATTAAAATATTTATGAAAACTAGGCTTGAAGTATCAATATCAACATTTTTATTTATATTTGGTAGCAAATAATNGGATTGAAGTATCAATATCAACATTTTTATTTATATTTTGTTGCAAATAATAGTGAAGAAAGTAATTAAATATTATTTTTCATCATCATGTTCAGCTGATATATACTTCATAATGTCTTAGGTGTTCTAATTATCCAACTTAGATAAGAATTGAATATGGACCTTTTGCCTCACAAGCAGGTCCTTTACTACCGCCACACACACGCTTAACCTTATTAGGAAGCTCATGATCTTGGATAATTACACCTAATTTGATTCCAATTAGAATATTAACTTATTTGCACTGTCCACGTCAAAAACAAATTTGTCTTACCGACTTTTGACATCTATAAATAGGCATATCATCTTCATTACTTTGTCATCAATCGCAGAGTTGCAAGTTTCAAGTTACAATGAGGAGTACAATACAAGGTAATTTCTACTTCTTGTTTCTTTTTTTTTTTGTGATTTTCGTCACTTTCTTCACAACTCAGCATACTTGTAGTAGAAAATTCATATCTTATTATTGAAATATCGAAATCATAATCCATTTGATGTTCCACAAACTAGATTTTAAGATCTACAACATAGCTAAATTTCATAATTAAACCCTTCAATATCATTCTATATGATTTTTTGAAATTGACTTGAAATTCTATCATGTTGAAAGTTTCAGATTTGCGCGGCTTCACCAAATAATTTATATTCTAAGATTGAAACGTCAGAATCAAAAACATTTTGATTGCAAGAATCCAGACTTTAAAGGTTTCTTTCTCACCAAATGTCTCGTCTCAAATAGCCGATTTGGTTTAGACTAAGTATTGAACTCGACTTCTGAATCTAAAACATCTTGATAGGTAACACTCTTTCTTCTACTTGTATTTTCTTTATTTTGTACTTTTTTGTTTTGTATTTAGGCAAAAGAAAAGAATAAGTCCTTGTCAAGAAAGAATTTACTTCATCCGAAATTTTATGACTTTCCACATTCAAGGAGAAGATATTTCTAAGTTCAAAACAAGATATTACTTCATGTGAGATGAAAGACTTACTTCATCTAAGGTAAATACTTTCTATGCTAGAGAGGAAGATTTTATTACTCCATCCAAGATGAAGACTTTCCACGTTCGAGAGAAAAATTTTATTACTCCATCCTGGGCGAACAATTCATTACTCCATCTGAGATGAAGATTTTCTACGTCCGAGAGAGATATTTTATTACTCCATCCAAGATGAAGACTTTCTATATCCGAGAGGAAGATTTTATTACTCCATCCAAGGTGAACAATTCATTACTCCATCTGAGGGAAGACTTCCAACATCCAAGAGGAAGAGTTTATTACTCCATCTAGGGCGAACAATTCATTGCTCCATCCGAGGTGAAGACTTCCTAAATCCGAGAGGAAGATTTTGAGATTCTTTTAAGAATAAATCTTGTAAAAGGTCCAGCTTAAGTTTCAAAGGGATAAATTTTGTCCACCTTACGACTGGCAAATCAGAATACCTCAGCTTGAAGACTTGACAAATTCGAAGACTTCAAATTGTAGATGTGAAAACTTCAACTTGAAAACATGACTGATCTGAGACTTCAACTTGTAGACTTTTTGAATTTGAAAACTTTGACTTGAAGACCTGGAGGATTTGAATACTTCAACTTGAAGACATGACTGCTTTGAAAACTTCAACTTGAAGACTTAGAGTATTTAAAGATTTCAACTTGAAGATGTGACTGCTCTGAAAACTTCGACTTGAAGACTTAGAGGATTTAAAGATTTTAACTTTGAAGACTTGGAGGATTCGAATACTTCCTTGAAGACATGGCTGATTTGAAAACTTTAACTTGAAGACATGGCTGATTTGAAAACTTCAACTTGAAGACTTATAGGATTTAAAGACTTCAACTTGAAGACTTGGAGGATTTGAATACTTCAACTTGAAGACATGGAGGATTTGAATACTTCAACTTGAAGACTTAGAGGATTTAAAGACTTTGACTTGAAGACTTTAAGGATTTGAATACTTCAACTTGAAGATATGGATGATTTAAAAACTTCAACTTGAAGACTTAAAGGATTTAAGGATTTCGACTTGAAGACTTGGAGGATTTGATGACTTCAACTTGAAAAACATGATTGATTTGAAGACTTCAACTTATAGATTCAGAAAATTTGAAGACTTCGACTAGCATATTTGACAACCTTTTGAAAGATTATATTCATCTTATAGGGAAAACTCATTTGACATGAAGATTTGCCCCTAATGATCCATCAATATTTAGTGAAGGTACAAATTTTGATAAAATAATGCCTTTAGATTTGATCTTCACGTGATTGGTCTGGTGTCTTCTATTTCATCGTACTTCACTCAAACACCTCTTGGAGTGATATATCTTTTTAAACTCATGAGACTAAACTTAGAATAAAACTCTAAGCTAGCTACGTACCTCGGTGATGAGGATTAAGTTATTCTGTAGTTCATAAAGAGTGAGTTTTTTTCTAACTTTTTCCTAGATCGCTTCTTGCAAGGTTTTTAATCTAGCGGAATTTTTTTTTTGGTTGAGTCGTGCACAATTTATACTCTTGTGGTCCAGGGAACCAAAAACAACATGTTGCACATTTTATTGAAACATGTAACAATGTGGGGACTTATGGAGAATATCTTGTCAAGCAGTTCGTCCGCTCCCTTAAAAGGAATGCCTTTAATTGGTACACAAATCTTGAGCCTAATTCTATTGACAGTTGGGGAAAACTGGATAAAGAGTTCCTCAATCGCTTCTATAGCACAAGGCGTACTATGAGTATGGTGGAACTCAAAAATACTCGCCAGAGGAAAGATGAACCGATTCATCAATCGTTGGAGAAATGTAAGCCTAAACTACAATGATACACTTAGTGAAGCTTCTATAATAGAGATGTGTATCCAAGGAATGCACTGGGGACTTCTCTACATCTTATAGGGAATTAAACCAAGGTCTTTTGAAGAGCTAGCTACTCGTGCTTATGACATGGAGTTGAGCATGTATTCTGCTAGAAATGGAGTGATGCATGCTTTTGACCCTCGTAAAGGGAAGGAAAAGCAAGAAACCAAAAGATGGAGTAAGTTTGTACTCAAGAGTGACAATAAAGAATCCATGAATGCGGATGTATCACCTATGAAGTTTAATACAAAGGTGAGCAAGAAGTAGAGTGTGAAAACAACTTCCTCTCGAGGTAACCAAAATAAAAAATAAACCTTGAAGAAAATGCAAGAAAGGGAATACCCCTTCCTCGATTTTAATGTCCCTGAAAATTTTGATGAACTATTGGAGTTAAAACTCATTGAATTTCCAGAGATGAAGCGACCCAATGAAGCTGGAAGAAAAAATTATCCAAATTATTACAAGTATTATCGGCTTGTGGGTCACCCTCTTGAGAAGTGTTTTGTGTTCAAGGACAAAATTATGCAGCTGGCTAATGAGAAGAAGATTGTGCTTGAGGATGATAAGGCAAGTTCTAATCAAATATCTATCACCTTTAGCTCTCTTGATCTAGTCCAAATATGCAACTATGAAGAGCATGAAGAAGAAGGACCATTAAAGCAAGGTAAAACCTAAGTTGATGAAGATGATGATGAGGTTTGATTCTGGTGACTCAACGGAGGCGCTCCAAAGCATGTCCACAGAAGGAATCGTCTAAACAACCAACAAGAAAGAAGATAGTGAGAAGACCAAGGAATAAAAAACATGTTGAGCAGTTAAAGAAGCCAAAAGAAGATGTGTAGAACCACCAAAAACCACGACATCCTGTGACTTTGGAGGAATTCCTACCAAGTAGGTTCTACGTGAAGATTTCTCAAAACAACATCAAGGCATCATGCTTCAACACCGATGAAGAAGTAAAGAATGAAAGCTTATCAACATTATCTTCGTCATTACTGGAAAAGCTTTCTGAACCCTCTCTTCAAGAAGTTCACACATGTGACACATGACCTTGGGCATAATTAAGTGCCCAAGTGCTATTTAATAACCTAATCTTAGTCATGTTTGTTTTAATTGATTATATTTTCATGTGATTTTTTGTAATTTCGTGCATAAACTAACCAACATGATTAGTCTTTGTTTTGTAGATGTGAAATGCTTAGGAGGGACTAAATATGATGGTTAAATCTTAAGGAAGGATCTTGGAATAAAAAGCGAAAGAGTCGCATGATGTAGCACAAGAGTATGCATATGCCGGTCCACCCAATGTGTCACGCAGCACGAGCAACATGCTCAGAAACATGCCACGACAAGGCAGCAGCTAAATAGTGTGCCATGCCCACTGCCTGCACGTGAGAGGCCTACCCGTCCAGTGAAGTTGCGCGACCAGCCCGTGTCACGGCGTGCGCAAGGCGTGATGGCCTCCGTTCCATGCCCGTCAACTCTTGCCCATGACATGTCAAGACGCCCAAAACAGTGAGCATCCACGATGCTTCCTTGCCACGGAGGCTGAGCTGCGTGATAGGCAGCGTGGCATGGAGCTGGTTCTCAGACGACCAAATTTTGCCAATTCCCACTTAGTATAAATAGGAAACTTAGCTCCTATAATTATTTTATCATGAAATTTCTTGAGAAAAACGAAAAGGGGCGAAGGGAGAAAGGAAGAACTCTACCTAGGGTTCACTAATTTTCATTCTCTTTTATCTATTCTTGTAAGTACTCTACTTGAATCATGTTTATAAGTATTTGTATGAACATGAGTGGCTAAAACCCTTCCTATAGGGTTGAGACCACATGATATGATTGTAAATGTATGAATTCTTCATTGGTTTGAGTTTTTAGTTGTTGTTCTGTCTTACATTCTTTATTATTATTGTTTTTATGCTTGATAACCATAAAAACAAACTCGTTAAGCTTAGGTAAAAGCTCGAAAGAGTAATCTTAGGTTAGAACACAAGAATGTAGGGAGCAAGTTCTTATCTTTACGATAGAATTAGCGGTTAGGATAGAAATTATACCTAATTTTCCTTGCTTTGTTACTAGATGAGCTAGACACCGACTTAGAATTGTCACATCACTGCTCGTAGAAGTAGTTATAAAGCTAAGTCAGGTTAAATGATTAGAGGTACAAAAGTCCATAATCAAGGGAAAAAACTCCGTAAACCACATCCACGTAGTTGAATTACTCACGAATTAGGACGTCACATCCCCCCTCTACAATGTAGGTGTGAGACTAGTTTGTTGTGTTTAGAGGCTCGAGAGACCATGAACATCACATTTTAGCTATGTGAGACAACAATTGAAGTTTTCATACTCGAACCACTGTGAATTGTAGCATTGCATGATTATTAGGCCTTAACTCTAGTTGCTTCTTGAACTGTTTCTCGATTGTTTTGTGATCACCCCTAAATTTAATTATAATTTTCTGAAATTTCTACAATCAACCCTTGTGAAGTTTAATTTAAAACTTGAACTTGATAATTCTCTGAAATAAGTCTAGTCCCTGTGGGTTTGACATCCGGCTTTGAGAAAGGGTCACTGTATTACTAGCATAATCGCGTACACTTGCGCGTGTACTGGGGCGTGAAAAGATTTTGGCGCCGTTGCTGGGGACTGGCGAAGTTTAGGGAATTTTTCTATATTTGTGTGATTTTTAAGTTCCTTAAGTGTTGAAAAACTTGGTCTTAGTCTACTATATTGCAGGTAACAAGTTGTCCTTGCAGAACTAGCAAGGAATAGAGAGCTGGTGGAACCTTTGTTAGAACCTGAACGTCAACTGCATTTGCTCAGGAGGGAAGCTCTAGAGTGAAAGTTGAAAAGGTTACAGGAGAAGTTGCAACAACATCCACCAGTTGGGCAAGCAGAGTTGTTACCTAACCAAATGGCAGCCTGACCCGTTCGCGAAGTGGTAATCCCACTAGCGACGAATATGACCTCCGAAATTCGCAAATCGGAGCCTAGAGGGAACTTTAAGCTTCAATAGAACATGGTGCAGCTGTTACATTCTAGTGGCTAGTTCACTGGAATGAGTCATGAGGACCCACAACAGTACTTTCAGAATTTCCTGGAGATTAGTGACACTTTTGTCCCCACCGGAGTGTCAACTTACTATGTCCGACCCACACTCTTCCCATTTTCATTGTTGGGAGAGAGGCAAAGAGGTGGTTGAAGGCTAAACCACTGAATTCCTTTACTTCTTGGAATGACCTAGCAAGGAAGTTCCTCATCAGATTCTTCCCTTCAGGCAAAACTGCCAAGCTTAGAAGTGAGATAGTAAGATTTAAGCAGAGGCCGGAGGAGAACCTATATTTGTCTTGGGAAAGATTCAAGTCGTTGTTGAGAGACTGCCCCCATCACCAGCAGTCCAATGAGGTGCTATCACATACCCTCGTGGAGAGTCTAAACCCACATACAAAAATCTTACTAGACTCTGCGGGTGGGCAAGCATTGGAGAAGACTTATGATGAGTTATACACTCTGTTGAAAAAGATTGCTCAAGGAAATCCAGAGTGGCACAACGATTTATTGAGAGGGGCAAGAAAGAGAGAAGCAGGCCTAATAGAGGTGGATAGTGTCAATGCCTTGGCGGCATAGCTAGCATCATTTCAGCATCAGATGATGACTTAGTTCAACAAACTGAGTATGAACCAACCGCAGGGACAGGTGAATGCAGTTCAGCAGGCTTCGAGTTGGTGTGAAATATGTGGTAACAATGGGCACAATGCAGAATCTTGTGGATAAAATCCGAAATCCATCAATTTTGTAGGGAATGTTCAGAGAAACAATCATAATTATGGGAAAACCTACAACAAGAATTGGCAGAGGCACCCAAATTTTTCTTGGGGTGGCAATCAGAGTCGGAGCTACCAGCAACCTCAATAGCCGTAGTATTAGCAGCAGAATAGGAAGAATGGTGGCCAGTCGAGCAGCAACAACATTGAGGATATGTTACAGAAAATTATGGCTACTCAGACCCAATTGGCAGAGAATCAGGTACGGATGGCTTCAGATTTAAAAAATCAGAAGTTGGCCATCCAAAATCTAGAGAAGTAGATGGGTCAATTAGCAGCTGCTCAGCACACCAGACCTCAGGATGGGTTACCCAATGATACAGATACAAACCCCTGATATGTCAATGCCATCAGTCTGAGGAGTGGTAAGAAATTGGCTGATGCACCACACAAGGAAAAGAGAAATGAGGTGTAGCCGGAGCTGGTTAGAAAGGGGTCGTCTATTGACAAGGGAGGTAATCAGAGTTCTATGCAACAAAATGCATAATCATCATAGAAACCAGTATAGAGACCACCACCACCATTCCCGCAAAGGCTCAAGAAGAGCGAGGAAGAATGCTTTAAAAAGTTCTTTGATTTTTTCAAAGAACTTCACATAAATTTGCCCTTAATTGATTTTTGCAGGGAATGCCGAAGTACGCTAAGTACTTAAAAGATGTGGTGGACAACAAAGTTAGATTGGTGGATATCCAAACAGTGGCACTAACTGAGAAGTGAAGCTACAGGGTAATGAGCAAGATGCCGAAAAAGCTCAAAGACCCAGGCAGTTTTACCCTCCCTATACAAATTGGTAAAGCTAAAGTGATAAGAGCTCTCTGTGACTTAGGGGCAGCAGTCAATCTAATGCCCCTATCTTTGTTTAACACCTTGGGTTTGGGTCAGCCGATGCCAACATGGGTAATGCTGCAGCTGGCAGACAAGACCATCGTGACACCAAATGGAATAATTGAGGACCTTCTCATCAAAGTGGGTAAGTTCATTATACCCACTGATTTCATTATTCTTGACTTTAAAATTGATGATAAGGTACCCCTGATCTTGGGACGACCATTCTTGGCCACTGGAAGAGAAATTATAAATGTAAGAGCATGGACCCTTAAAATGAGGGTCGATGATGAAGAAGAGCTCTTCAGAGTTTACCAAGAGATCAACCCACACACACACTACAGAGACCTTTGTAAGGCCAGTGTGTTATCAGAGGCTAAGTATGGGGTGACAGATTCCATAGGTGCACGACCGCAGAAGATGATCACATTTCAGCCCAAATATGATGAGGGCTTAAGTTAGAGAAGAAGTTGGAAGAAGAGAAGGATAGTGTGGAGGCTATTCCCTCGAAAAATAAAAAGATAAGAAGATGGTTCTCAAAAGGGAACACTGGTTTGAGGATGTCCTGAGAAGGATAGTCCACGTCGTGCCGTGATGTAAAATCAGGCGATGCTTGAGAGGCAACCCAACGGTACCACAAGTACAATTTTATTTTCCTTTTGTTTTTATTTTGTTTATTTTCACTTTTTGTTGTTGTGGTGGTGATTTAAGCACAAATTGAGGGGAAGTTTGAGTATCTGAGGAAGTAAGAGCTAAGGAGCATGGAAAGGGGATGGGTGTGGAGTCGATGACCCACTTGTGCAAAAACGAAAGAAAAAATGCTATTAGCTAGGCCTAGAGACCTTAGGGAGTATTTCTCACTCTTGTAGTATTCTTAATTAATGCTTTGGGGACATAGAATATTTTAAGTTTGGGGTGAGGGAAACTTCAAAATTTCGTGCTTAATGAATTCAGGTGAAATTAGTGCTTTGTATGGTATTGGTTGATGAAAAAGTTTAAGTTGAGCATGATTCACTCACCTGTTGGTTTTTCTTTTCGGTTCTTTTCCGACAGGGGGCACTTTGAACCGATGAATAAAATTTTTCTTTGTCTGGACATAGATATTTTTAGTCATAGTTAGGGACTGTTCCCGACGATGGATGGATGATGACCGTATTGAGGGAAAATTAGTCAATAGGTTTTTATTTTTGAACCCTTAGCTAATTGATGGCTCGATGTTCTTGTTATGTGATGTACACGATTGTGAGATGCAAGTGTTGTAAATTTTGAAGCATGTTTTGCAATTGTATAACTCTATTTGAGACACCTAGGCTCTTGAATATGACTCTATGTGCTTAAAGATTAATTTTGAATTCTTTTGATTAGCTGAGTTAAGAGTCTACTGAATTTGTCTTGAATTGAGCACGTGCTGTGAGTGTATGATGTTTGAATATTCCATGCTATTGTGTAATTTTTAGAACTTGCCTGGTGTGTATACAAAACGAAATGAGGGATGTGAATTGTAGGAGTTGATTTAGAAACTTCTTTAAATGAGCCTAATTTTTATTCCCCTCTTTACCTACCTTTAATATATGATCCTAGTTAGCCCCATTGAGCCTTTAGCCTATTCTTTGTCAGCCACAAAATGAGCTTAACCCTTTCTTTTCATTAGTCTTGAATTTGATCCAAAACTCCTAAGCGCTTAAGTAAAAATGCAAAGGAAGTTAAGGAATGAGAAGTTGGAATGAGAAAGAAAATAGGAGTTGTGGGAGTTGAAGAGAAGACTAGAGGTGCACTTGTTTAAAAATGAATAAAAGTTAGTAGGGAGTAAAAGAAAAAGGAAGCAAAAAAAAATTCGCTTAAGTACTCCTTACTAATAGCTTAAGTGTGCCTAATGAAATGGGAAATAAAGAGGAAAATGGAGTTGAAAAGAATAAAGGTGAAGTAAAAGGATAGATACTCGTAATGACAGAGTGATGTATTAAAAGCTCTTAGGGAAGATAGTCACTATTACTGGCCATAATAGTACCTACCCGCCCTTAGCTTACATTATAACCCACTAAGTCCTACTTGATCTTACTTTCGAACATTCCTAAATTAGTGGAGTAAAACACTAAGAGCAAGCTTATGGGTCAATACATATCGCATGTGAATTCTTTGTGAGAGTGAGCTTATTTTTTAATTCATACACCCATATATGTCATGATTTGAAAACTAATGAGTGAAAAAATGGAAAACTCTCCTGTTGTGAGGGCATATGTTTGATGAAGGATAAAATTCATGTTGGATTTCTTGATTGGTTAATTTGCATGAGTTTGTTAAGGTTGATAGTTGATTCTTGAGGTTAGGAAGTCTTTACGTAGTTATATGTGATTTTAGTGATTATATTTTGCATGATCTATTTTTAACTTGCTATCTAAAATAATCGTCGTAGCCTTAGCTTGAATTGTCTTGCTTCAATTAGTTATGTGTAAGTTCTTCATGTGCATGAGATGGAATGGAGTTGTTCAAGGACGAACAAGGCTTTAAGTGTGGGATAGTGATCTTGGGCATAATTACATGCCCAAGTGCTATTTTATAACTTAATCTAGTCATGTTTGTTTTTAATTGATTATATTTTCATGTGATTTTTTGTAATTTCGTGCATAAACTAGCCAACATGATTAGTCTTTGTTTTGTAGATGTGAAATGCTTAGGTGGGACTAAATATGATGGTTAAAGATTGAGGAAGGATCTTGGAATAAAAAGAGGAAGAGTCGCATGATGTAGCACAAGAGTATGCATATGCCGAGCCACCCAACGTGTCACGCAACACAAGCAGCGCGCTCAGCAACGTGCCACGACAAGGCAACAGCTAAGTAGTGTGCCATGCCCAGTGCCTGCGCGCGAGAGACCTGCCCGTCCAGTGATGTTGCATGACCAGCCTGTATTATGGCGTGTGCAAGGCGCGATGGCCTCCGTGCCATGCCTGTCAGCCCTTGCCCATGACATGTCAAGACACCCAAAACAGTAAGCATCCGCGATGCCTCCATGCCACGGAGGTTGAGCTACGTGATAGGCAGTGTGGCACGGAGTTGGTTCTCATACGACCAAATTTTGCCAATTCCCACTTAATATAAATAGGACACTTAGCTCCTAAAATCATTTTATCACGAAATTTCTTGAGAACAACGGAAAGGAGCGAAGGGAGAAAGGAAGAACTCTACCTAGGGTTCACTAATTTTCATTCTCTTTTATCTATTCTTGTAAGT
>JACEIK010004620.1:91560-112455 GCA_018107945.1 Datura stramonium | reverse complement strand
TGTCTGCATTTTTAGAGTTACAGTAAATTGACACTTGAGGTGATTTTGCCCTATAGTCCAGTCCCTGTGGGATCGATACTTGGCTTACTTGAGCCACTTATTACTTGTTCGACCATGTGCACTTGCGTGTAGTCATCCAGACATCCGAACAATACCTCTGCTACAATTGTGGAGCTAGTGGTGGCCGGCGCACTCAATGGTGTGTCCATAGGGAGGGTGCTTACCCCCTCATTAGTTTCAGCTGCCTCTACGACCTTTGTGGTGATCAGGGCTGAATGTGGCTCACCCAAAGGGTTCTTTCCACTAGCAAGCTCGGCCTGAGCCATGGTAGAGCTACCTGCTCCTCTAGCTCACTCCTGCAGCTCTGACATATGTGAGTCATGAGTCTGTAAGCTCTCTGCTCATGCCCGCTTGCGTTCACTTCTTTCTTCCTTCCTTTTCTTCCAAAAAATTTCATCTCCAACATCCTCGGAGACTCTTTTCTTCCCTTTTCTCTAGCAGCTGTCATCGACTCCTAATAGGCCGCCAAGTCAATCTCTTCATTAGTCTCTTCATCAAGGTCCAAAAGAGTGGGGATGATATGACTGTCGGTTGTCGTAAGGACAACTCGACTACTTGGCTCCGAAGAGCCCCTAACTCCTCACGGGGACTGCTGGTATCTGTCTACTCCACCATACACATGTTGAACCGGCTCCCTAATCTGTCCAGGAGAGCATGTAAGGCTTGTACTGCTATGTCAATCTATGCTTTTACCTAGGGCTTCACATTCTCCATCTATTCCAAGTACTGACCGCGTACTCTATGCTGTATCATTTCTTGATACAGGTCTGAGGGATCAGACTCAGTTTCACCGTTAGTCCAGCTTTCTCTCATAGTCCATCTTAGTTCCCATTGTTGGTGAGTGATAATCTTCCAAGGATATTCAAATTAGTGTTTGGTTATGCTATTTCAGTTTTAGACTTTAACAGGCTAGTTGGGGGTGTTGTCTCATCAGCTCATCAGACACTTTAAAGGCTTATCAGACATTATGTAGACTTAACTTTATTGAATGTTGACTCCATTTATGATCGTTATGTTATTTAGACTTACACTTATTCATGTTTAAGTTATCAGTTTCCGCTTTGACGTAAGCTCTTTAGTTGTTATGTTCATGTCGTGGGTTGACTTGGAACCATTCATGGTTCTAGGTCTCGTGTCTCGTTTCGGGATCCCAGCTCGGGTCGTAACAAACTTGGTATTAGAGCCAAAGGTTTTGAGTGTCTTAGGGTGTTTGAAAGCCGCATTGACTAGAGTCTTTTCCATGGGTGTGAAGCGCGCCACACTTATGGGGAAGAGGCTACAAGATGATTTAGGAAAATTTCCCTTCTTTCATGATCTATGTCGTGCGATAAAGTATCTTTCTATTCCTTCTAACTTGTGCTATACGCATTTGCAGAAAAATGTCTCCACGCCGAGTAAATGGAAGAAGATATGGCACTGGAAATGGCAATGGAGATGGGCATCAGCAAGCCCCGCCAACACCAACAGATCATTTGCCCCAGCAGGTCACTTATGCCGAGTTTAGAGAAGAATTTCAAATGTTGGCACAGGCTATGAACACCTAGGTCAATCAGCAGGTAGTGGCCCATGTTCCTTAGAATGGGAGCGCAGCAGCGGCTAGAGTCTAGACTTTCTCAAGATGAATCCGCCTGAGTTTCTGGAGTCGAAAGTGGATGAGGACCCGCATGAGTTTATTGAGGAGGTGCAAAAGATCACCAAGATTATGGGGGTGACTAGAGAGGAGAGTGCAGACTTAGCCTCCTATCAGTTGAAGGGGGTTGCTTATATATGGTACTGCTAGTGAAAGAATGGTAGAGCAGTAGGAATAGTTCCCATAAGTTGGGAGGAGTTTGTAACTACCTTCTTGGATAGGTTCTTCCCTAGAGAGTTGAGGGAGGTGAAGGCGGCGAAGTCCGTCAACTTTAAGTAGCACCATAGGACTTTCCAAAAGTATTCCTTAGAGTTTACCCGGTTGTCCAAGTATGCGTCGAAGATGGTTGTGGATCAGAGGGCTTGCATAAGCAGGTTTATGAATGGAGTAGCAAATTGTTGGTCAAGGAATGTAGGAACTCTATGCTAAATAATGACCTAGATTTATCGAGGTTGGTCATATACGCCCAGCAGATAGAGGCAGATCAGATGAAGGAAAAGGAGAGAGAGGCCAAGAGGGCTAGGACGGGGAGTTATGGACCGTTCCAGTAGAGGCCCAGTGGAGGACATCTCCATCAGTCCCACCAGAGGTCGTCAGCCCCAGTGCACATCATCAGTCAGTGTTCCGTCTAAACCTAGGCATGATTAGAGGGGTAGAGCATCGTCTCTAGAGGTCAGGAGAGCCTAGTATTCCAACTTGTGGAAGGTGTGGTAGGAGGTATACTAGAAAGTGCTTAGAGAGTTTAGGTGCATTTCTCGGGTGTGGGAAGCGTGGACATCTTCTTAGAGACTACTCTTCATCCAGATAGGGCCAGAATAGAGGTCGTGACCCAACCACCAGTTTAGCAGCTCCACTAGCACACTCAACTCAGTAGGGTGCATCTACTAGTACAGGGGTTAGCCAATGTCAAAATAGATTTTATGCCCTCTCATCTCGTCAGGAGCAAGAGGTCTCTCTCGATGTGGTCACTGGTATGTTACGAGTATTCCATCTTGATGTGTATGCATTGTTAGATCCAAGGGTTACCTTATCTTTTGTGACTTCTTATGTTGCTATTAGTTTTGGAGTTAGTCTTGAAATCCTATTAGAACCCTTCTCAGTCTATGCTCCAGTTGGTGACTCAGTTATAGCTCGACGGGTATACAAAAATTGCCCTGTCACAGTCCTTCAGAAGGTTACCTCAACTGACCTAGTAGATTTAGACATGACCGATTTTGATGTTATCTTCGTTATGGATTGGTTACATGCAGGTTATGCCTTAGTCAATTGTAGAACCCGTATGGTAAGATTCCAATTTTTGGGTGAGCTAGTCCTAGAATGGAAAGGTAGTTCAGTGGTGCCTGTAGGTCGCTTTATTTCCTATCTCAAGGCTAGGAAGATGATTTCTAAAGGTTGTGTGTACCATCTAGTTCAGGATAAGGATGCTATGTCCGAGACCCCGACTCTTCAGTCAATTTCTATAGTATGTGAGTATCCAGAGGTATTTCTAGATAATCAACCAAGAGTTCCCCCCGAGCGGGAAATTGACTTTAGTATCGACCTTCTCCCTGATACACAACCTATATCCATTCCTCCTTACAGAACGGCTCCAACTAAGATAAAGGAGTTGAGAGAGTAGTTGAAATATTTCCTAGATAAGGGTTTCAATAGGCCTAGTAAATCCTTGTGGGGTGCACCATTTCTCTTTGTTCGGAAGAAGGATAGATCCCTTAGGATGTGCATTGATTATGGACAGTTAAACAAAGTCACAATCAAGAATAACTATCCCCTCCCTAGAATTAATAACTTGTTTAACCAACTTCAAGGCGCTAAGTCCTTATCAAAGATAGACCTAAGATCCAGATATCATCAGTTCAAAGTTAGAGAAAGTGACATCTTGAAATCAGCCTTTAGGACTCGGTATGGCCACCATGAGTTGGTAGTTATGTCTTTGAAACTAATAAATGCTCCTTCAGCTTTTATGGATTGATGAACAGGGTATTCAAGTCGTATCTAGATATGTTCGTGATTGTCTTCATAGATGATATTCTCATATACTCTCAGAGCGAGGAGGAGCATGCTGCTCATTTGAGGATTGTGCTATAGACTCTCAAGGATCGCCAGCAGTTTGCTAAATTTAGCAAGTGCAAGTTTTGGTTGGACTCAGTAGCATTTTTGGGTCATGTGGTGTCAAGCGAGGGTGTGCAAGTGGATTCTCAAAAGATGGAAATGGTGAAGAATTGGCCTAAACAAATTAGTATTTCTAATATTAGGAGTTTCTTGGGTTTAGCTGGCTACTACAGGAGGTTTGTTGAAGGATTATCATCCATTGCAGCACCGTTGACTAAGTTGACCCCGAAGAAGGTCAAATTTAAGTGGTCGGAAGCCTGTGAGAAGAGTTTTCAGGATTTAAAGACTTGACTAACTTCAGCCCCAGAATTGACTCCACTAGAGGACACAAATAGTTTCGTTGTGTATTGTGATACCTCTAGGGTTGATCTTGGTTGTTTGTTGATGCATCATGGTATGGTTATTATGTATTCCTCCAGACAGCTTAAGACTCACGAGAGAAATTACCCAATGCATGACCTAGAGTTGGCAGAGGTGGTGTTTGCATCGATGATTTGGAGACACTACTTGTATGGGGTGCATATGGATGTGAACATAAGAGCCTTCAGTATGTGTTCACTCAGAAGGACCTGAATTTATGAAAAAGGAGGTGACTAGAGCTTCTCAAGTACTATGACATGAATTTCCTCTATCATCCGGGCAAAGCCAATATAGTGGCGGATGCTCTTAGTAGGCTGTCCATCGAGAGTGTGTCTCATGTGGAGGATGGGAGGAAGGAGTTAGAAAAGGATGTCCATATGCTTGCTCATTTAGGGGTTCTTCTTGTTGACTCGGAAGATGGTGGTGTTATTGTTCATAATGGTTCAAAATCTTCATTAGTGACCGAAGTCAAGGCTAGGCAATATCAGGATTGTATCTTGGTAAAGCTAAAGGAAGTTGTCCAGAATCAGAAGGTGGAGTTTTTCTTCCAAGGGGGAGATGGTGTACTCTGTTATTAGGGTCGTTATGTGTTCTGAGTATTGATGATTTGAGAGAATGAATGTCTCATGAGGCCCATGTCTCTCTTATTCTATCCACCTAGGTGCCACAAAGATGTACCATGACAATGGGAAGTTTATTGGTGAAATGGCACAAATAAGGATATAGCGGAGTTCGTGGCGAAGTGTCTGAATTGCCAGCTGGTGAAGGTTGAGTACCAAAGACCTGGAGGTATGTTACAGGACATTAGTATCCCTACTTGGAAGTAGGAATAGATCAATATGGACGTCATCATAGGGTTGCCTCGTACACACCAACAATATGACTCTATATGGATGGTTGTAGATAGGTTGACCAAAGTAGCATATTTCCTATCGATTAGAACTACCAATTTAGCTGAGAATTATGCAAGATTGTACATTCGGGATTTAGTTTGGTTGCATGTATTTCCCTTGTCCATCATCTCAGATATAGGTACTTAGTTCACCTCTCAGTTTTGGAGGTCATTTCAGAAAGACTTTGGTACTCGGGTGAAGCTTAGCACGACTTTTCACCCAAAGACAGATAGTCAGGTTGAGCAGACCATTCAAACTCTTGAGGAAATGTTGAGGGTATGTGTGATTGATTTAAAGGGTAGTTAGGATGATCACTTGCCTCTCATCGAGTTTGCTTACAATAACAGTTACCACTCTAGCATTTAGATGGCTCCATTTGAGACTCCTTACGGGCGAAGGTGTAGATCACCTATTGGATGGTTTGAGGTAGGTGAGGCCACGTTGATCGGACTAGATTCAGTTCATGAGGCCATGGAGAAAGTCCAGCTTATTAGGGAAAGGCTGAAAACAACTCAGAGTCATCATAAATCTTATGCAGATGTTAGCCGGAGGGAGTTTGAGTTTGAAGTTGATGATTGAGTGTTTTTGAATGTGTTTCCCATGAAGGGAGTGATGAGATTCAGAAAGAAGGGAATCTTAGTCCCCAATATGTTAGTCCTTATAGGATTCTGAGGCGAGTTCGAAAAGTGGCATATGAATTAGTGCTACTAGCTGAGTTGGCTTCGATACATCTAGTTTTCCATGTATCTCTATTGAAGAATTTCATTAGTGACCTAGCCTTAGTTGGCCCGGTGGAGAGCATAAGTTTGAAGGATAGCCTTACTTATAAGGAGGTTCTGGTTGAGATCCTTGATCATCAGGTTCAGAAGTTGAGAAATAAGGAAGTAGCTTCGGTGAAGGTTTCGTGGAGGAATCAGCTTGTTGAGGGAGCTATGTGGGAAGTCGAAGCAGATATGATGGCTAGATATCTGTATCTTTTTCCTCCCGGCTCAGTTTCAGTATGAGGTATCAGTTTCTTCCTTAGTACTCTATTCAGTTTCATGTCAAGTTTATGTCTCTAAGATCCTTTCATATAATTGCAAGTATGTATATTTCATGAATTCAGTCAGTCATGGGTATCAGTCTGGAGTTAGTCACTCCGTTAGTTTTTATCTTCAATTGTTCAGTATTTGGGAATTGTAGTTCTTTCCCTAGCCTTTCAGTATGCTTAATCTACATTCAAGTATGAAAGTTCCCAAGGGGGAGATAATGTAACACCCACGAATTCCCTAAGATCGGACCTTAGGATTTAATCAGAGGAATTGAGAAAAAATTTCATCAAAGCCATGGGATGACCCAAGGGACGAGTCGTTGTAGGGAAGAACGACCCGTTGTATCCCTCGTGGCATGTACTCAGTGAGACCTTTCCAGCAAGCAACGGGCCTAGCAAAGAATCGTTGGAAGATCCTACAGCGGTCTTGAGTGGCCGTTGAAGGGGGTTTAGGAAATTCCCAAAAACCAAGTCAATGACGATGAGCCATTGTTCCAAGGAATGACTCATCCTTTCCGGTCACTAGTTAGAGAATCAAAAGAGTAACATAATTTTCCCTGGAAGCAACGGGTGGAGAAACCGGTCGTTGTTTCGTATGATGACCCGTCCAGAGTAGTCGTTGATTACAACCACAGTAGAAGACCTAAAGTGCTACAGATACAATGGACAGTTGCAATGATCCATTGGAGAGAGTAACGATCCGCCTTGTCATTCATTGGTGAGGGATCAGCCGAGTACCAGAAATGCCCCGGGAACAATGGACCATCCAACGAGCCTATGTATCCTGCAATGACCCGTTGGATGGATCATTGTAACTGGCAGTGTCTATTTTCCAGGTGAATCATTAAGGGTATTTTCATAATTTTTAAGCTCCTAAGTCCTAAAATATGTCATTTTAAGCCCTAAGAGGAGTGCTTTAAGAGGGTTTAGCCTATATCATATTAAGCTCCCCATGAATGAAAAGCTTTGAGTTCTCTTGGAAGATCAATCTAGAATTCCCTCAATTCTTCCCCAATTCTCTTGGGCTTTCAAGGATGAGTTGAGAATTAGTTTTCCCAGGTATATAGGGCTATGAACAAGAGTTTTTCTCACTTTCATGCACAAATCTCTCCTCAAGTTCATGAATTCAAGTATATGATCTTATAGGGTTTAAACTCAATTTTATAAAATTCTCTATGATATGTCTATGGGTCAATCCTCCTCATGTTCCAAAGCATGTTTTAAGAATTATGGGTAGATTTTATACACAATATGATTATAAATTCATGATTTCAAGTTATTAGAAATTATGCCCAATTATGCAAGTTTTATGAAAAATCAAGTTTATGATTCATGATTTCAAGTATAATGAGATAGCTAGCATGAATGAATGTTTATAACTTACCCATGTATGAATCTATCATTTTGACTTATGTAGTCTATCTCAAGTATGCATGATTTTAAGACTTGGGAAAGGCCACACAAGTTAAGTATGTTTTCATGATTCAGCTCAATTCTATAAGATCAACTTACTATATGGTTTATAGTCAATAATCCTAATTTAGGTTATGGTATGCTTAGAGCCAGGACTCCCCATGTTCATATTTCATGCTATGCATGTAAATTATGATTTTAGATTTCATGTTGTTATACCCTGGGAGCTCAAAGATCAGATCCAGGAGTTAAAACAGGGAAAATGTAAAGTTGATGTTGTAGACACAGGACGAGTCGTGAGACGACTCGTGAGGACAGCCCACAAGTCGTTAGGTGACTCATGGGGAGTCTAATAAGGAGTTTGAGAAGTTTGAAGAAAAGGACCCCCACGGGCATGGCAATAAGTCGCGGTCATACCCTGTCATGACCTAAGAGTACACTTGGATTGTAGACACGGGACAAGAAGCCCCGAAAGACTCCAATTCAACCCATGGCGTGAGCATAAATATAATTCATACACATAGCCGAACTTAAAAGTCAAGAATTTAAATGAAACGTGACATGAAATATAAGAAACAGTAATATATAATCCAAGCATAAATAGCGGAATACTACAATTAAGTCTGAAAGCCTCTAATCATAATAGATGGGTTGAAGGGACAAGACCCCAACTAACCCCAACATTCTGAAAACAAGGATAAACAAGGTCTGAAAATAAAGTCCTCGGATCATGAGGACTCACCACTGAAAGCTGAGAGCAGAACTGAGAGGAAGCTAGGAACGATGCTGAACTGGCGAACCAGATCCTGAAAATATAGGGGTCAGTACTTGAAAGGTACTGAGTATGTAAGGTATGCAAAACAACGCTTAAAAACATAAAAGGGTAAAGGAGTGGGGACATCATGATCATAAGACTGAAATCGTAAGTATATCGTAAGGCTCAAGGCTTCCAAAATATTCGTAAACCTATCATAGTCATAACATGTGAGGAAAACATTTCATAAAACATAACTTGAGCCAAAAGAACATAACCATGCATACATTAAAACCATGAGGAACAATGGGAGATTTCTATAACCGACATACCCTATATGAGCGTACATGGAGCCTGACCTGTAAACCTAGTGGGGAGGTCATCCATACCTTTCTAAGGGTGTGAACCATGAATGGCATGATATCACTCGTGAAGGCCCCGTAGGGCGTAGGGTACAGTCACTAAGGAGGTCCCAGCATAACCTACGGTGGCACGTAGTTATGAGATTCGGGGCATAAACATGCATGGCTAGTTAAATGCAACATGCTCATAGAAACATGCAACATGCTCATAGAAATTACTACATGACATGCATGGCTAGTTAAATCGGGAGAATCATATCATGCTTGAGAATTTGTAATACTAGCCATGGAATTGGGCCCGTGAATCGGCAAAAAATCATAGTTCATAAGTCACAAGGATATGTGGGCATTGCCCATAATTTAAATCATACTTGAACTGCATAAATTTATAGGAAACATGATCATAATAACATGAGTAATTGAAAACATGCTTAAATTCAAGAGTTCATATCATGTTTGAGAAATCACCATAACCATGAATTTCACTAAGAACCCAATGATTTGGGCATATGTTCTTTTAGGGATTAAATCATCGAATGTGAATAAAATAAGTGAAAACAGCCCAATAATTCAAACCCTTGATTTGGACATACTACAACATGCTCATATTGATTTTGAGGAAACATGCATATGGGTTATGACCCCATCAAAAAGTTGGTATCTTAAACATAGAGTTAGGGATAAATTGGGCATGGGTAGGGACTAAACTACCCATTCAAACCCCACATATCACAGAACTAC
Source organism: Datura stramonium (assembly GCA_018107945.1). Classification (NCBI taxonomy): domain Eukaryota; kingdom Viridiplantae; phylum Streptophyta; class Magnoliopsida; order Solanales; family Solanaceae; genus Datura; species Datura stramonium. The sequence continues at coordinate 103,103 of JACEIK010004620.1, read as the reverse complement.
GTGATTCTTAACTCACTTGAAAAACCCTAGGTGAAAACTTGAAGAATTGAAGAAGAACACTTGAATCTCCTCCTACTCCCTCTCTAGTTATTTCAAATGCCAAAATGAGACTTAGTATGAGTTTTCCTCCCTAAAAGACCCTGTCCCGAATTCAAAACTGACATGGTTTAGGGTCCAAAAGCATAGAAAATTCAAGAATTGCCCACTTAATGAAATTTTCCTAAAACATGGGTCTGGCCCGACCATGACTCGTACCACGAGTCGTACCACCAAGTCACAACTCGTGGTCACCTCACCACTTTTCAATCTTATGAATCTGTCCACAACTCATAGTACCATCCTACGGGTCGTACTGTCGGTCTTGGTGCCATGCACCCAAACCAAGACGACTTAACCACAACTCTCATCATGACTCGTTGCTACATCCTATTGAGTTGTACCATGACCCATGACGACTCACCCCCACTACACTGAGAAATTTGTGAATATACCCACATGCCATGACTCATAGGACTGCTTTAGTATGACCTCCCAGGCTCCCGAACTCATCCACGACTCAAGTCACGAGTCATAGGTCACACCACAATTCGTACCTTGAGTCGTATGGTCAAATTGAGTTTTCTGCAGTTTCAACTTCAACTCCCCAGGTCTATTCGTAGGCCCTTCGAGGTGTTACAATATCTCCCCCTTGGAAACATTCACCCTAGAATGTAGGAAACAAGTAGCAAATACAAACATACAATTACCATTTGCAATTACTGATCATTTAAGCCAAAATCTGATGGAATGACTATCCCCGAAATTACATAGCGGGACTGAATTCAGACATCTCATACATATATCATATCCATATAAAAAACTTGCACGCATGAACGGAACATGGAAAATTGATTGAGGTTTTGAGGAAAAAGCGATACCTCAAACTAAAGCGGCATTGAGAACAAGTAGGGCTATTTAGTCATCATATCCCTTCAGCTTCCCATAGCTCCTTAACATGTTGATTTTCTCCATAACACCTTTGCTGAATCTACTTCCTTATTCTAAGCGCTGAACCTGACGATCAAGATTGCAATAGGAATTTCTTCATACCGAGGTTGTCCTTCACGCCAACACTTTCCACCAAAAACCACCAAGTGGATCTCCCATGCACTTTTTCAAAGTGTCTACGTGAAATACGGGATGAACTGAAGCCAACTACGAAGGTAACTCCTAACTCATAAGCTACCTTACCCACTTGTCTCACAATCTGGTAGGGGCCAATATAGCGAAGTGAGTTTCCCTTTCTTTCCAAATCTCTCAGAGTCCTTCATGGGGAGATACCTTGAAACACCGTCATCAGTCTCGAACTCAGGATCCCTTCTCCTCACATCCACATACGACTTTTGGCGACTTTGAGCCATTTTCAGCTAGCTCCTCTTATTAAATGAACTTTATCCATAGCTTCATGGACTGAATGCGGGCCTGCTTGAAACGCCACCGACTTCAAACCACCCAATGGGCGATCTACACCTTCTCCCGTAAAGAGCCTCGAACGGTGCCATTTGAATGCTAGAGTGATAGCTGTTGTTGTAGGCAAATTCAATAAGAGGCAACTAATCATCCCAACTACCCCTTGAAGTCAATGACACAAGCTATCCAACATTTCCTTGAGAGTCTGGATAGTCTACTCCGCACGACCATACGTTTGCGGATGAAATGTAGTACTAAGCTTGACACAGGTGCCAAGTCCCTTTTGAAAGATCTCCGGAAGCTGGGAGGTGAACTGAGTACCTCTATCCGATATAATGGACAAGGGCATGCCATGCAATCTAATCAACTCTCGGATATACAACTTTGCATAATCTTCTGTTGAATCATTGGTTTTGACCGGTAGGAAATGGCGCGAGTCTTAGTCAATTTGTCCACCACTACCCAAATGGAGTCATATTGTCTGCGTGTGCGGGGCAAACCACCGTACAAAGTCCATGTTGATCTCTTCCCACTTCCAAGTAGGAGTGCTGATGTCTTGAAGTACACCCCAGTCTCTGATGCTGTCTCTGATGCTCGACTTTTACTTGTTGGCAATTTGGGCAGTGGGCTACAAATTCTGCAATATCCCTCTTCACTTAATTCCACCAGTAGATTTCCCGCAAGGCGTGATACATTTTGGTAGCTCCTGGATGGATAGAATATCTAGACCCGTGAGCCTCATGCAACATCTAACTCCTTAAATCCCCCACGTTCGGGACACATAAGCGACCCTGGTACTGAAGCACACCATCTCCCCCTTTGGAGAAGACTTCTACCTTCTAACTTTGAACAACTTCTTTCAACTTTACCAATATTGGATCTTCATCTTGCTTAGCCTTCACCTCCGTTACAAGGATGACTCCGACCTGTTCTGAACTACCACCCCACCATCAGTCGAACCAACTAACCTAACTCCGAACCGTGCAAGTTGATGTACCTCCTTTACCAGCTCCTTCTTGTCTTCACACATGTGACACACTTCCTATAGAAAGTCTACTAAGGGCATCTGCTACCACGTTGGCCTTACCCGAGTGATAAAGGACACTCATGTTGTAATCCTTAAGTATCTCCAACCACCTCCATTGCTGAAGATTTAGTTCCTTATGGGTGAACACATATTGTAAGCTCTTGTGGTTCGTGAATACATCTACATGAACCCCATACAAGTAGTGTCACCATATCTTCAAGGAAAATACCACCGCGGCCAACTCAAGATCATGGGTCGGGTAATTCTTCTTTTGAGTTTTTAACTGTCTGGAAGCATATGCTATGACTTTCCCGTGCTGCATCAATACACATCCTAGTCTGACCCTCGAAGCATCACAATATACAATGAAGCCATCGGTACCCTCTGGTAAAGTCAACACCGGTGCTGAAGTGAGCCTTGCCTTCAATTCGTGGAAGCTCTTCTCACAAGCCTCCGACCATTGGAACTCCACTTTTTCTGAGTCAACCTAGTCAATGGGGAAGAATTGGATGAGAAACCTTCCACGAACCTCCGATAGTAACCCTATAAGCCCAAAAATCTTCTAATCCCCGAAGGGTTTACCGATCTGGGCCAATTCTTTACGGCCTCTATTTTTTGGGAGTCCACCCTTATACCTTCGCTTGACACTACATGTCCAAAGAATGCAACTGATTTAAGAAAAAATTCACATTTGCTGAACTTGGCGTATAGCTGGTTGTCCTTGAGGGTTTGGAGTGCTACCCTTAGGTGTGCAGCATGTTCCTTCTCTCTTAGGGAGTATATTAATATGTCGTTAATGAATATGATCACAAACATATCCAAATATGCCTTGAATATCCTGTTCATCAAATCCATAAAAGATGCAGGGGCATTGGTTAATCCAAAAGACATAACAACAAATTCAAAATGGCTATACCGGGTTTTGAAAGCAGTCTTTGGGAGTCGCTCTCCCGAACCCTGAGTGGTGATACCCGGACCTGAGATCTATCTTGGAGAAATATTTGGCACCCTGAAGCTGATCGAATAGGTTATCGATCCTTGGTAAAGGGTATCTATTCTTGATGGTGACCTTGTTCAATTGTCTATAGTCAATACACATCCGAAGGGAACCATCTTTCTTCCGGACGAACAACACTGGGGCACCCCATGGAGATTTGCTTGGCCTAATGAAACCTTTATCTAGAAAATCCTTCAACTGTTCCTTTAACTCTTTTAGCTCTGCTGAGGCCATTAAGTATGGAGGAATTGATATGGGCTGCGTGTCGGGCAAAAGATCGATCTTAAAATCAATCTCCCTCTCAAGAGGAACACCTGGTAGGTCATCTGGAAATACCTCGGGGTATTCACATACCACAGGGACTGACTGAATGGTCGAGGTCTCGGACATGACATCCTTAACCTTAACCAAATGGTAAATACACCCTTTGGAAATCATTTTCCTAGCCTTAAGATAGGAGATAAAGAGACCTACAGGCACCACTGAATCACCCCTCCATTCTAAAACCGATTCACCTGGAAATTAAAACTCCACTACTAGATTTCTACAGTTAACAGATCCATAACATGCAAACAACCAATCCATGCCCAAGATGATGTAAAAATCGGTCATAGCCAATTCTACTAATTCTTCGGAGGTAACCTTATGCAAGACTGTAATGGGGCAACCTCTATATACCCGCCTCGCTACGACTGAATCACCAACCTGAGTAGATATGGAAAATGGTTCAGACAAAATTTCAGGACAACTCCAAAGTGACTAGCAATGTAAGGTATCACGAAAGAAAGTGTGGCTCCCAGATCTAACAAAGCATAAGCATCAGTATGAAAGACTCGCAACATACTCGTAACCACATCGGGAGAAGTCTCTTGCTCCTATCGAGAGCCAAGTGCACAAAACCGATTCTGGCGCTGGCCGCCAGCTGAACTAGTCGAAGCACTCTGCTGAGTCTGACGTGCCACTGAAACTGCTGAACTAGCTGCTCAAGTGCAGGCTCCACCTCCCCCTGACCTAGTTGCGGGGCAATCCCTGAGTCTGTATCCGGGTTTTCCACACTCGAAAAAAGCATCTGAGCCCACCAAACATTTCCCTGGGTGATTTTTGCCACAATTAGCACAAGATGGGAATGTGCGCTCTGTGCGCATGCTATTTTGACTACTCGAACCTGAGGCCCTACTCCTCTGACAGTTTTATAGCCTGGATGGAGTACTGGTTGAAGATGGTGCTAGAGTAATGGACCTGTGCTGGGACTGCTGGTGAGGTCCACCCCTTGGCCTCTATTGGAAGAACCTGTGGCTATCGGTTCTGGCCCTCTTGGCCTCTCTCTACCTCATATGATCTGCTTCCATCTACTGGGAATAGAGGACTATTCGTGGATAGTCCATATCCTGATGAAGCATGGCTGTTCTACAATCCTTATCTAGATACTCAGCTACTCCCTACACGAATATGCTCACGCGCGCCCTCTGGTCCATCACTAGCTCTGGGGCATACTTTGATAGGAGAGTGAACTCAAGTGAATATTCTAGCACCGTCATCTTTCCCTACTTGAGGTTAACAAGCTTGGTTGCTTTTAGTTCCCTCATCTCCCGAGGAAAGAACCTATCGAGAAAGACCATGTGGAATTCATCCCCAGCTGATAGAACCTGCTCCCGTTGTCCTGCTATCCCTCCATTGCTTGAACCAAATGAAGGAGACCTCCTTTAACTGATATGATGCCAAGTCCACGCACTCCTCATTTGTCACCCCCATCATCTGAGTGTCCTTCAAAATTCCCTCAATAAACTCGTGTTGATCCTCGTCCACCCTTTTCCCTATGAACTCGGGAGGGTCCATCCTTAGAAAGTCCCTGATCCGAGCTGCCGTTACATTGCCGTTCTTAGGAGTATGCACAACAGCTTATTGGTTAACTTGAGCGGTCAAAGTCTGCGCCAACATTTGAATCGCCCCCCGAAACCCAGCGTGGGCAGCTGGCTCAGGTGTTTGGGGCTCCTGAACAGGTGGGGCTTGCTGACATCCATTATCATTTCCACCCCTATGGCCTTCATCATTTATTTTCCTCCTTCCGTTTATCCTTCTGGGAGCCATAATTTTATGCAATCGCGAATAGCACAAATTGGAAGGATGAAGAGGTTTTCATAGCACGACATAGATCATGAAAGAAGAGAACATTTCCTAAAACGTGTAGTAGCCTCTTCGTCATAAGTGTGGCGCGCTTCACACCCATGAAAAAGACTCTACCTAACATGGCTTTTAGACTCCCTAGGACACATCTGAACCTATAGCTCTGATACCAAGTTTGTCACGACCCGAGAGTACACCCGGATCGTAGACAGGGGACAAGAAGGCCCGAAAGACTCCAAGTCAACCCATGTCTTGAGCATAAATCTAATTCATACACATAAGGCTAAAGACTTTAACTTAAGTCAAGAATTTAAATGAAACGTGACATGAAATATAAGAAATGGTAATACATAAACCAAGCATAAATAGCAGAATACTACAATTAAGTCTGGAAGCCTCTAATCATAATAGACATGTTGAAGGTATAAGACCCCAAATAACCCAACATTCTAAAAACAAGGATAAACAAGGTCTGAACACAAATTCCTCGAATCATGAGGACTCACCACTGAAAGATGAGAGCAGAACTGAGAGCAAGCTAGGAATGATGCTGAACCTGTGAACTAGATCCTGAAAATATAGGGGTCAGTACTTGAAAGGTACTGAGTATGTAAGGTATGCAAAACAACACTTAAAAACAAAAAACGGTAAAGGAGTGGGGACATCATGATCATAAGACTGAAATCGTAAGTATATCGTAAGGCTCAAGGCTTCCAAAATATTCGTAAACCTATCATAGTCATAACATGTGAGGAAAACATTTCATAAAACATAACTTGAGCCAAAAGAACATAATCATGCATACATTAAAACCATGAGGAACAATGAGAGATTTCTATAACCAACATACCCCATATGAGCACACATGGAGCCCGACCTGTAAACCTAGTGGGGAGGTCGTCCATACCTTTCCAAGGGTGTGAACCATGAAAGGCGTGATATCACTCGTGAAGGCCCCATAGGGCATAGGGGACATTCACTGAGGAGGTCCCAGCATAACATACGGTGGCACGTAGTTCTGATATTCGAGACGTAACCTAGGCCCCGAACCTACTCATTGTTAAGTACTACTCAAAAAACATGCAACATTCTCATAGAAATTCATACATGACATGCATGGCTAGTGAAATCGTGAGAATCATATCATGATTGAGAATTTGTAATACTAGCCATGGAATTGGGCCCGTGAATCGGCCAAAAATCACAGTTCATAAATCACAAGCGACATTTGGGAATTACCCATAATTTCAATCATACTTAAAATGCTTAAATTTATAGGAAACATGATTATAATAACATGAGTAATTGAAAACATGCTTAAATTCAAGAGTTCATATCATGTTTGAGAAATCACCATAACCATGAATTCAACTAAGAACCCCATGATTTGGGCACAAGTGCTTTTAGGGATTAAATCATCAAACATAAAATAAAATAAGTGAAAACAGCCCAATAATACAAACCCATGATTTTAGACATAATACAACATGCTCATATCAATTTTTGAGGAAACATGCATATGGGTTATGACCCATCAAATGTTGGTATCTTAATCATAGAGTTAGGGAGAAATTGGGCATGGGTAGGGACTAAACTACTCATTCAAAACTCCACTTACCTGGAACTACATGATTCTTAACTCCCATGAAAAACCCTAGGTGAAAACTTGAAGAATTGAAGAAGAACACTTGAATCTCCTCCTACTCCCTTTTCTAGTTCTTGCAAATGCCAAATGAGACTTAGTATGGGTTTTTCCTCCCTAAAAGACCCTGTCCCAACTTTAAAATGGCGTGTTTTAGGTTCCAAAAGCATAGAAAACTCGAAATTTCCCTTAATAAAATTTCTATGGAAAATAGGTCGGGCCCCGACCACGACTCGTGGTCACCTCACCACTTTTCAATATTCTGAATCTGGCCACGACTCACATACCACAACTCATACTACCATCCTACGGGTCATATTGTTAGTCGTGGCACCATCAATCCATACAAAATACGACTTAACCACAACTCCTCATCACGACTCATTGCTACATCCGACGAGTCATACCATGACACATGACGACTCACCACGGCACCACTGATAAATTCACCACAAGTTGTACCCACACGCCATGACTCGTAGGACTACTCGTAGTATGACCTCAGGCTCTCGAACTCATCACAACTTGAGTCACGAGTCGTAGGTCCACACCACGATTCGTACCTTGATTCGTACTGGTGGAAAATTCCAGGTTTTTTGCAGTTTTCAACTTCAACTCCTGGATCTATTCGTAGGCCCTTCTGAGGTATTACATACACCACAAGTCATTAGGTCAGCCGTAGGGTTGGAGAGAAGGAAGAAGGGCAGTGTACTCAACCACTAGTGACCACGTGTCGTGGTCACCCCTGATGTGCCATTAAGTGACCTGTTACGAGCCCAGGAGATTAGACAAGGATGTGTACTTGACGAGCAGGGTGAAAAGTCGTTGCCCTGGACCACGTGTCAGCAGGTCATCCATTAGGACCTCTTGGCAGTAATTTTCTGCGAATTTAGTAAGGGCCTTTTCATAATTCCTAAGTTTTTAATGCCTAAACTATGTCATTTAAGGCTCATTTTAGTGGGTTTTAGGAGGAGAAAACCTATTCTAAGTTATTTCCTTCCATGCGTGCAAACTTGAGAGGCTAGGAGATGATCTAGAGCAAGTCTTCAAGGTTTTCATTCAAATCCTTCTTGGGCAATCAGTGAAGTGGTAAAATCAATCTCTTCCAGGTATGTAGGGTTATGAGTGGGTGTTTCCTTCCACACCCATGCCTAATTTCTATCTAAGTATGACAAATCCCTATGATCAAGTTATGGGGTTTTACCCAAATGCATGAATCTTCAATTTCCTTACATGGGTATGAATTGATTATGATTTTACTATTGAATTGTGAAGCATAGGCTAATTTTATAATGATTTCAATTAAAAACTATGCTTGTAGCCTTATGAATATTGAGGCCCATTGATGATATGATCATGAAAAGTGAGATTTGTGAAGTAAATATAATAATGATGAAATATTATGATGAAAAACATGATTTGAGGCCACCCATGTTTATAATTATGTTTTCAATGAGAATTGAGTATTTCTTAAGTATGATAAAACTTTGGGCAATGCCCACATGTTGAGTTTAAATGAGGATTTTCCCTAACTAAGCTTACCACATTGTTTTGGAGCGAAGACTCCCAAATTTTTATATTCTAGCTTGTGGTATGTTTTGAGTTAAGTCTTTCTACGTGTAGCTTACCACATGGTTTTGGAGCAAAGGCTCCCAAGTATGTTTCAGCTTGTGGTATGTTTTGAATTAAAGCTTCTCATATGCATGATTTCATATTTGAGATATATTTGATCATTGAGCTTCATTAATAGAAAATGTTGAGCATCATTATATATGATGTAGAACCTTTGCATATTTTTAGGAGAAGAGTCTAGCACCGAGCGGGCTAAGGGTCGATCACCCTATGCTTCAGAACACGCCCCAATGTAGGATGATACTATTATATTATTGGGACCTCCCTTGTAAGCTATCCCCGGCCCTAATGGCCCATGAGCTTGATATGGATATCATGGTAGAGTCCTTAGCCCTGGCAAGGTTTTGGATGGCTCTGCCCACTTGAGTGTAATAGATGGGACCACGTAAGCTCTATCGTGGTATGTCGGTTAAGTGACGAGTCTCCCATTGTTCTATATGATTCAGATATGCACATTCATTACTCATGATTCTTATATACTCATGCATGTTCTAAAAGCAAGGTTTGACTCAATGTTCAGCTTTTCTATAAATGTCATATTTCAGCTTTGAGTCATTCGAGTCAGTTTGATGTTATAAATCTATGTATTGTGTGTTATGGAAAGATCATGATTTCAGAAAGAATGCATGCAAGCCGTACTCTCAGTTTACCGATGTTTATGTCTAATTAATGCATTGTCTTTAAGTGATTTTACTTACTTAACAGTTTTAATTACCTTGCATTCTCGGTACATTTGACATACTAACCGTACACTTTCTATGATGTATCGCTTCATGATATAGGACCTACTCTCAGGTTTATCCCCGCTCTTAGACAGCTTATCAGAGTTAGTGTCTGCTTATTTGTGAGCCCTCATCTTCCGAGAACCAAACTATCTATCTTTTCCTTATGTATTTCAATTTCAGCTTGTTGAGTTAGTTAGGGTCTTGTCCCATCAACCCGTCATGGTTTAGAGGCTATTCAGACATATGTATGCATTCGGCTTCTGATTTTATATTCATGTTAGACTTCCTCTATGATTGTATTGATGGTTATTCAGTTCTTGATTGAGTTAGATGTATGCTTATATCATGGGTCGACTTGGGGTCTCTCGGGGCTCCTTGTCTCGTGTCGCGATCCGGGCCTCCGTTTGAGTCATGACAAACTTGATATAAGAGCCATAAGTTTGAAGTGTCCTAGGGTTTCTAAAAGCCGTGTTAAGTAGAGTCTTTTTCATAGGTGTGAAGCGCGCGACACCTATGACGAAGAGACTACGAGATGTTTAGGAAATTTTCCCTTCTTTCATTATCTATATCATGCAATGAATAGTCTTTATATCCTTCTAATTCGTGCTATTTACGATTGCAGAATCATGGCTCCTTAAAGAATGAACGGAAGGAGGAATGGAGTTGGTGAAGGCCACGAGGATGACAATGGTCATGGGCATCAGCCAGCTCCACCAGTTTAGGAGCCCCAGACACCAGAGCGACCTGCCCATGCTGAGTTCCAGGATGCTATTCAGATGCTTGCACAGGCCTTAGCCGCTCGGGTCCATCAGCAGGCCATTGCACATGTTCCGCAAAATGGCAACGCAATGGCAGCTCGAGTCAGAGTCCAATGTAGATGAGGACCCACATAAGTTTGTAGATGAAATTTCCAAAATCACCCAAGTCATGGGGGTGAATGGGGTTGAGTGCGCCGAGTTGGCCTATTATCAGCTAAAGGGGCATGCGCATATCTGGTTTCGTCAATGGAAGGATAGAAGGATCATAGGAGCAGGTCCAGTCACTTGTGAAGAGTTCCACGTTGCATTTCTAAACCGGTTCTTCCCTTGGGAGATGAGGGAGTTGAAAAAAGCTAAGTTCGTGAATTTGAAGCAATGGAGAATGACTATACAAGAGTATGTCCTTGAGTTCACTCGCCTATCGAAATATTCCCCAGAGTTGGTAGTCGGTCAGAGGATGTAGGTGAGTAGATTCATCCATGGAGTCGTGGGTTATTTGGACAAAGATTGCAGGACTTCCATGCTTCACCAGGACATGGAATTTCCTCGCATAGTGTTGTACACCCAGTAGATGGAGGCGGCACATTCGAGAGAGAGGGACGCCAAGAGGGCCAGGACCGAGGACCACAAATTCTCTCAGTAGAGGTCTGGTGGTGGGCACCGACAGCAGACTTACCAGAGATCATCTGCCTCGGCTTTTTCAGCATTGAGTGTTCCATCCCGACCAAGACATAATCATAGAGGGAGAGCATCAGGCTCGAGGGGTCAGAGCAGTAGACCCATAGATTCTAGCATCCCAACTTGTCGCAAATGTGGTCGGGGGCACACAGGCTAGTTTTTGGCAGGTTCAGGTGCTTGTTTTGGGTGTGGTCATCCTAGACACATGCTTAGATATTGTCCAGCTACGAGACAGGACCAGTTTAGGGGCTGAGGCCCAGCTTCTAGCTCAGCAACCCCTCCCGTACGCTCATCACATCAAGGGACATCTACTAGCATAGCTGGCGGTCAACGCCAGAACAGATTCTATGCTTTAGCATCCCGTCAAGAGCAGGAGGTCTCCCTTAATGTGATCACTAGTATGTTGCGAGTTTTCTATATTGATTTTATGCTTTGCTAGATCCGAGGGCTACCATGTCTTTTGGTATTTTTGAAAGATCAAATATGGAGAAGATAGGATTCTTGAATTTTT
>JACEIK010004620.1:0-85290 GCA_018107945.1 Datura stramonium | reverse complement strand
GGGACCACGTAAGCTCTACGTGGTATGTCGGTTAAGTGACGAGTCTCCCATTGTTCTATATGATTCAGATATGCACATTCATTACTCATGATTCTAATATACTCATGCATGTTCTAAAAGCAAGGTTTGACTCAATGTTCAGCTTTTCTATAAATATTATATTTTAGCTTTGAGTCATTCGAGTCAGTTTGATGTTATAAAGCTATGTATTGTATGTTATGAAAAGATCATGATTTTAGAAAGAATGCATGCAATCCCTACTCTCAGTTTACCGATGTTTATGTCTAATTAATGCATTTTCTTTAAACGATTTTACTTACTTAACGGTTTTACATACCTTGCATACTCGGTACATTTCACGTACTGACTGCATTTTTTCTATGTTGTATCGTTTCATGATACAAGACTTGACTCTTAGGTTCAGCCCCGCTCTTAGATAGCTTATTGGAGTTAGCATCTGCTTATTGCTGAGTCCTCATCTTCCGAGGACCAGACCATCTATCTTTTACTTATGTATTTCAGATTCAGCTTGTTGAGTTAGTTGGGGTTTTGTCCTATCAACTCGTCATGTTTAGAGGCTATTCAGACATATGTATGCATTCAGCTTTAGATTTTATATTCGGATGTTATATTCATGTTAGACTTCCTCTATGATTGTAGTGATGGTTATTCAGTTCTTGATTGAGTTAGATGTATACTCATGCCATGGGTCGACTTGGGGTCTCTCGGGGCTCCTTATCCCGTGTCGTGATCCGGGCCTCCGTTCGAGTCGTGACACAAGTCCTGTGCTAACATCCAAAATACCGCCCTGAAGTCGACATAAGTGACCTGCTCGAGCATGGGATCTGCTGGAGTTGGTGGGGCTGGCTGATGTCCATCTCCATTTCCAATGTCATGGCCATTTCTATTGCCATTCTCCATCCATTTACTCGGTATAAAGGCATATTTCTGCAAACACATATAGCATGAGTTATAGGAATGAAGAGGTATTTCATCGCACGATATAGATCATGAAAGAAGGTAACTTTCCTAAAACGTCTTATAGCCTCTTTCCATAAGTGTGGCGCACCTCGCACCCATAGAAAAGACTCTACTTAACGCGGTTTTCAGACACGTCAAAACACACCTAAGCTTTTGTTTTGTTACCAAGTTTTTCATAACACGAGCTGGCACCCTAGGCCGAGATAGGGACCTAAAACCACGAATGACTCCAAGCTAACACATGGAACATGTCGCGACTCGAACATAGACACGGATCGTAACACAGGATAAGGAACCCCGAGAGGCCCCAAGTCGACCCATGGCATAAGCACATCTAATCACTTAATGTGGAATACTGAATATAAGACATAGCGGAAACGTGAACGTAACATAGCATATCATAACATTCGGAAAGCACTAGACATACACATAAGCTAAGTACTACATACGGTCGGAAAGCCTCTATCATATAAGATGGGTTAATGGGACAACTTCCCCAACTAACTCGGCCAAGCTGAAATAAAAGAACAATATAAATTTCTAGTCATACGGCCCTTGAAACATGAGGACTCACCAATAAAGCTGAAAGCAACTCCAGGATGGACTAAGAATGGGGATGAGCCTGAGAGTCGGGTCCTGTATCATGAAACAATACAGCATAGAAAGTATGCGGTCAGTACGTTGATTGTATCAAGTATGCAAGGAAAGTAAAACAGACATTTAAAAATACATAAAAGCTCATAAATTATTATAAGAGAAGGACATCATGCTCGTATCATAAACATCATAAGATAACATAAGGCTCAAGATTTTCAAATTATTCGTAAACCATTCATTATCATAATCATAAGAGAAGCTTTATCAAATCATCACTTGAGCCAATAACATAAACATAACAATGTATAAAACATGCGGAACAATTGGAGGACTCGTCATAACTGACACCATCATGGTAGAGCCTTTCATGATGCCCCAACTATCTCACTCAAGTGGGCAGAGTCGCCCCTGGCTTGCTAGGTGAGGGACGTGCATTATGTGATATCACGAAAGAGGGGGATCATTATCATTGTAATGTATCATTATAAACCCACGGTGGCGTGTTGTTATGAGACACCGCCGTAGTCCTTTGAATGTCGGGATATTTGATGCTAGACACGACTCCCAAAAAACATGCATATTAGGCTCATGTATAAATCAATAACATCATACATTAAGATTCATGGCTAAATAAACATTTATCATTCATTGATCCCCATTAAAACATGATTAGCCAAAATTCAAAGGCCCCTTTTATCGGCCAACGTCATAATTCGATAAATCATAAGATCCATTTCATAAATCTTAAATCATTCTTCAACATGTGGGCATCGCCCAATACTTTATCATGCTTTACAATACTCAGTTCATTCAAAACATGCTTTTCATCATCAATAATTCATTATACTTGAGTATTCATCATAAACTTTGAGTTTCATGAAATTTTCATAAATGGAAAAATTCAATTTATAAAACTTGGAACATGATTTTTAATGAAAAACAATATAAAACTTGTCCAAAATTCGTAATTCAACAATAGTAACTCAATTAGATTAAGACCATGTAGAGAAATCGTATTTTCATGCATTGGGTAAAACCCCCATAGATTTTAGATTGGAATTTCATGAAATTGAAAGAGATTCTGAAAGGATTCACCCATTTATAGCCCTACATATCTGGGTAAGATTAGATTTCAAAGTTCCTTGAATGCCCAAGGGAGAATTGATGGAGAAAAGCTTGAGAATAGGCTTGATCTCTCTAAAATATTCCTAACTTGCATGCATGGGAATGGATATAATTAGAGGGGCTTACCTATCTTATCACGCCCAAAAATACATAAATCGACATAGTTTAGGGCCCTAGAGCATAAGAAGGTCGAAAATACCCTTAATGAAATCACCCTGAAAAACTGCACTGGTCGATCCCACGGACGTACCAACAAGTAATTGATTGAAACCATGACTCGTGGTAAAATCCGTTCTATCCACTTCCCAAAACTTAGCCTCGGATTCATACCATGGCTCGATAGGACGAGTCGTGGTTCCTTCCAATGAGTCGTCCGATCGACCGTTGTTAGCTCCTTGAAAAAATCTGAACTTCCCCACAACGAGCCTCACCACGACTCGTCGTTGCTTCTAACGAGTCGTGGATACCATCCATTAAGTCCACTAAAAATTCAGCAATCCAAACCACGACTAGCTACCACGGGTCGTCGTTAATCACGATGGGTCGCTGGATGACCTATTACTTTCCCAACAGCCAAGGTCCAGTACTACCCACAAGTACAAATACTGACTCAATGTTCCAAGCAACGAGTCGTTACGTCATCCGTTGTATCCACTGTCACCATGACTCCCCTTACCACGACTGCTAACAACAACCGGTGTTATAGTAAGTCTAGTCTTCAACTCTTTGAATCTCTTATAACAAGCCTCCGACCATTGGAACTTCACCTTCTTCTGATTCAATTTGGTCAAAGGTGCTGCAATGGATGAAAAACCCTCAACAAATCTCCATAGTATCCATCTAGGCCCAAGAAACTCCAAATATCCGAAGGATTCACTGGTCTAGGCCAGTTCTTCACCGCCTCAATTTTCTGAGAATCTACTTTTATGCCTTCTCTTGATACCACATGGACCAAAAATGCTACCGAGTTTAACCAAAACTCACACTTGCTGAACTTGGCATACAATTGGCAATCCTTGAGAGTCTGAAGCACTACTCTCAAATGAGCGGCATGCTCCTCCTCACTCCGAGAGTATATAAGGATGTCATTAATGAACACGATCATGAACATATCCAGATCCGAATTGAACACCCTTTTCATCAAGTCCATAAAAGCTGCAGGAGAATTCGTTTGTCCAATAGACATAACTACAAACTCATAATGACCATACCGCATTCTGAAGGCTTTCTTCGGGATATCACTCTCTCGAACAATGAGCTGATGGTACCCGGATCGAAGATTTATCTTTGAGAAACAATTGTCACTCTGAAGCTAGTCAAACAAATCATCGATCCTGGGTAGAGGGTACCTGCTCTTGATGGTTACTTTATTCAATTGCCGATAGTCAATGCACATCCGAAGCAAACCATCCTTCTTTCAGACAAATAAGACTGGTGCACCCCATGGAGACTTTCTCGGTCGAATGAAACCTTTATCTAACAGGTCCTTCAACTGATCCTTCAACTCCTTTAGCTCCGTTGGAGCCATCTTGTAAGAAGGGATAGAGATAGGTTGCGTTTCTGGTAGGAGGTCAATACCAAAATCAATTTCCCTCTCAGGAGGAACACTTGGTAAATCACCAGGAAATACTTCTGGGTACTCACACACTACCGGAATTGACTGGATAGTTAGGGTTTCAGAATCAACATCCTTAACCCTAACTAGATGGTACAAGCAACCCATAGAAATCATCTTTCTGGCCTTAAGATATGAAATAAATTGACCTACAAGCACGGCCGAACCACCCTTCCACTCCAACACTGCTTCGCTCGAGAAACGGAACTCCACTGCACGGGTTCTACAATTTACAGAAGAATAACATGCATACATACAATCCATGCCAAGAATAATATCAATGTTTGTCATAGATAACTCTACAAGGTCTACATAGGTGACTTTATGCAATATAGTGACCGGGCATCCTCTATACACCCGCCTAGCTACAACCGAATCACAAACCGGAGTAGAAACTGAAAATTGGTTCTGACAGAGTCTCGGGACAACTCCAAAGCTAATAGAAATGTAAGGAGTCACAAAAGACAAGGTAGCCCCCGGATCTAGCAAAGCATAAACATCAATATGGAAAACTCATAACATACTAGTAACAATATCTGGTGGTCTCCTGCTCCTGACACGAGGCGAGGGCATAGAATCTATTTTGGCGTTGTTCGCCACCCCCACTAGAAGATGCTCCCTGCAGAGTTGAACGTGTTGGAGTTGTTGTTGTTATGCACGACCTCTATCACCATTCTTTCTAGCAAATGGACACGCTCGGCGCATGTGGCCGGATCTACCACACCCATAGCAAATATTTGAGCCGAGTAAACACTCCCCGGCACGACTCTTGCCGCACTTCCCGCAGGCTGGAGAGGTACGCTCTACCTGCGCGCACCTCTAGTCCCTTGATCCTGAAGGCCTGCTCCTCTGATCACCCTTGGGTCTAAATGGAACACTAGCTAATGATGGTGCTAGAGCTAGTGACCTCTACTGAAACTGAGGGAGATGACCACTGTCGGATCTCTGATGAGTGAACCTATGGCTATTTGTCCGAGCCCTCTTTGCCTCCCTCTCCCTCGCATGAGCCGCCTCCATCTGCTAGGCATACAACACTATATGAGGAAATTCCATATCCCGATGAAGCATGGAAGTCCTGCAATCTTTTTCCAAATAGCCTGCCATGCCATGAATAAATTGGCTCACCCGCGCCCTCTGATCAACCACTAACTCTGGGGAATATTTTGACAAGTGAGTGAACTCGAGAGAATACTCATTTTCCATCATTCTCACCTACTTCAAATTCACAAATTCTACTACCTTTAACTCCCTCATCTTTCGAGGGAAGAATCGATCTAGCAACGCCGTGTGGAACTCCTCCCAAGTGACTGGGCTTGCTCCGGCGGCCCTAGTGTCTCTCTATTGGCTAAACCAGATATGTGTGACCCCTTTCAGCTGATATGAGGCCAACTCTGCACATTCAACCCCATTCACCCCCATAACCTGGGTGATCTTCACAATCTCATCAATAAACTCATGGGGGTCCTCATCCACTTTTGACCCGAGGAACTCTGGCGGGTTCATTCTCAAAAAGTCTCTAACTCAAGCCACCGTTGCGTTGCCATTTTGTGGGATATGTGCAACAGCCTACTGATTCACCTGGGAGGTCAAGTCCTGCGCCAACATCTGGATAGCTACCCGAAACTCAGCATGGGCAACTGGCTCTGGTGCCTGGGGCTCCTGAACAGGTGGGGCTTGCTGATGCCCATGACGATTTCCATCTTCGTGGCCTTCACCATTTCCATTTCTTCTTCCGATGAATCTTCGAGGAGCTATGATTATTCCATCGCGAATAGCACGAATTAGAAGGATAGAAAGACTTTTCATCACACAACTTAGATCATGAAAGAAGGGAATATTTCCTAAATATCTCGTAGCCTCTTCATCATAAGTGTGGAATGTTTCACACCCATGAAAAAGACTCTACTTAACGCGGCCTTCAGACACCGTAGGACACTTCAAATCTATTGCTCTAATACTAAGTTTTTCACGACCTGAACGTAGATCCAGATCGTAACATGGGACAAGGAACTCCGAGAGCCCCCAAGTCGACCCATGGCATAAGCACATCTAACTTCATATCACTTAATGCGGAATACTGAATATAAGACATAGCGTAAACGTGAACGTAACATAGCTATCATAACATTCAGAAAGCACTAGACATACACATAAGCTGAGTACTACATACTGTCTGAAAGCCTCTATCATATAAGATGGGTTGATGGGACAAGTTCCCCAACTAACCCGGCCAAATTGAAACAAAAGAACAACATAAATGTCTAGTCATACGGCCCTCGAAACATGAGAAATCACCAATAAAGCTGAAAGCAACTTCGGGATGGAATAAAGATGGGGATGAGCCTGAGAGCCGGGTCTTGTATCATGAAACAATATAACTTAGAAAATATGCGGTCAGTACGTGGAGTGTACCGAGTATGCAAGTTAAGTAAAACAGACATTCAAAAATACATAAAAGCTCATAAATGATTATAAGAGAAGGACATCATGCTCGTATCATAAACATCATAAGATAACATAAGGCTCAAGATTTTAAAATCATTCGTAAACCGTTCATTATCATAATCATAAGAGAAGCTTTATCAAATCATCACTTGAGACAATAACATAAATATAACAATGCATAAAACATGTGTAACAATGGGAGAACTCATCATAACCGACACCATCATGGTAGAGCCTTTCATGATGCCCCAACTATCTCACTCAAGTGGGCAGAGTCCCCCCTGGCTTGCCAGACGAGGACGTGCATTATGTGATATCACGAAAGAAGAGGATCATTATCATTGTAATGTATCATTATAAACCCATGGTGGCGCATGGTTATGAGACACCGGCGTAGTCCTTGAATGTCGGGCGGCTCGGTGCTAGACACGACTCCCAAAACACCATGCATATTAGGCTCATTTATAAATCAATAACATCATTCATTAAGATTCATGGCTAAATAAACATTTATCATTCATTGATCCCCATTAAAACATGATTAGCCAAAAATCAAAGGCCCCTTTTATCGGCCAACATCATAATTCGATAAATCATAAAATCCATTTCATAAATCATAAATTATTCTTCAACATGTGGGCAGCACCCAATACTTTATCATGCTTTACAATACTCAGTTCATTCAAAACATGCTTATAAACATGGGTAACTTGAAAACATGCTTTTCATCATTAATAATTAATAATACTTGAGTATTCACCATAAACTTTGACTTTCATGAACTTTTCATAAATGGTAAATTTTGATTTATAAAAATTGGAACATGATTTATAAAGAAAACAACATAAAACTTGCCCAAAATTCGTAATTCAACAATACTAACTCAATTAGATTAAGCCCATTTCATGCATTGGGTAAAAACCCCATAGATTTTAGATTGGAATTTCATGAAATTGAAAGAGATTTGGCATGGGTGTGAAAGGATTCACCCATTTATAGCCCTACATACCTGGGTAAGATTAGATTTCAATGTTCCTTGAATGCCCATGGGAGAATTGATGGAGAAAAGCTTGACAATAGGCTTGATCTCTCTAAAATCTTCCTAACTTGCATGCATGGGAATGAATATAATTAGAGGGACTTACCTATCTTATCATGCCCAGAAAAATACATAAAATGATGTAGTTTGGGCCCTAGAGCATAAGTAGGTCGAAAATACCCTTAATGAAATCACCCTGAAAAATTGCACTGGTCGATCCCACGGACGTACCAACAAGTCGTTGGTTGAAACCACAACTCGTGGTACGATTCGTTGTATCCACTTCCCAAAACTTAGCCTCAGATTCATACCACGGCTCGACAAGAGGAGTCGTGGTTCCTTCCAACGGGTCATCAGATCGACCGTCGTTAGCTCCTTGAAAAAATCTGAACTTCCCTCACAACAAGCCTCACCATGAATCGTGGTTTCTTCCAATGAGTCGTGGTATCCATCCGTTAAGTCCACTGAAAATTCAGCAATCCAAACCACAACTAGCCACCACGGGTAGTCTTTAACCACGATGGGTCGTTGGATGACTCGTTACTTCCCCAACTGCCAAGGTCCAATACTACCCACAAGTACAAACAATGACTCATTGTTCCAAGCAGCGAGTCGTTACTTCATCCGTTGTATCCACTGTCACCATGACTCCCCTTACCACGACTGCTAACAAAAACCTGTGGCTCCCAACCACGAGTCGTTACATCCGTCCTACACACCTTTCCCCAGTTTTGAGCCAACTTCCATTTTTGATCCCAGGTTTAATCTCAGGCACTTCCGGGTATTACATAACATATATAGAATGACTTAAGAGAATAATCAATAGAAAATTAACATAAGCATGGATAAGCGAAAGTACAAATATCATAAACGTAAATAAGAGGGATAACATCACAAAGATGAACCACAAAGCTGAACATGCTAAGTCTATGTTTGAAAGCCTGTACTATCTGATTAGATATTGGAACAAGCCCCCAACTAACTTCAAGTATGAAACTAAAACAAAACATAACAAGCATAACTCATAGTTATCCTCGGATGATGAGGACTCACCTAAAGCGGGATAAAGCTAAACTGAGCGAGTGCGAGCTAGTGATGAGACCGGGAGGGATCACTTGAACCTATATCATGAGACGATATAGCATAGAGTATACATTCATTACTTAAGTATGTGTGATAAGTAAAAAAATTAGCTGAAACCATGAGTGTAAATAAAAATAGATCATGGGAGTAAGGACTGCATACTAAAAGCCATAAATCTAACATATACATATTCATAAGTGATTCATCATATGATAAACATTGATGTGTCGTGATTTTACGACACTTTTGACTCTTAAAACTAAGAAGATATTCAAATTTTGGGTATTTTTATGTAGATATAATGTATTTTTGTTAAGTGTTGCATGAAAACAAGTTCGGAATGTGAAATGGGAAAAGTAAGGCAAAAACAGAACAAAGTGCGGACTGCTAGCCAGGTAACGAGTCGTCGTCTCAATGGATGACTCATTCCTGGAGTCGTGGGAAAGATCGAGTTTGAAGTGCATGACACCAGTGCAGTTAACAAGTTGAAGGCGTGACTCGTTACATCTGGTAAGAGTCGTTATGCCAGTCGTGAAGACTGGAAGAAAATTTCTGGAAAAAAATGCTCAAGGAGGCAATGAAGGACATAACGAGTCGTCGGGAGATGTGACGACTCATCATGAGATACTGTGAGCACTCATCATGTACACTGGGTAATTTGGTGATCCTTGGCCACGAGGGACCTAACAACTCTTGTCCTAGCCTAATGAGTCATTAGGTGACCCGTTACCATGAAAGAACAGTTTGCTGAGGACGACTCGATTATGCTTGCCACGACTCATTAGGAGACCTAATGAGTAGTTACTTGGCTCGTTGCCACTGTCGACCTGAATTCCGTTTTTAGTTAGGAAAGGTTTTTTTTGAAACTATAAATACATTGTTTAGGTTTATTTTTATTGTACAGATTATTCTATAGTTTTGAACATGAATTTTGGTGTTGTGACTTACCATTCTTGTTTCAAGAAACGAAGTTTGTAATTTTGTTCTTGATTTTGAGGATTAAAACAACATTGAAGTTTTTGTTCTTCGATTTTGGTGATTTATTCAATTCAAGTGGTTTCTTCTACAAATCTTTGTATGTTGCAATTATGATTTCTTGTTTATTTTGTAATTGTGATCATTCAATTATGAGTAGCTAAACCCATAACTAGGGTTTTGGGAACCATGATGAATTAACACACATAGGTAAAAATACTTAGTGAATCTTGAACGGGGTTTATGCATGTATTGTTTTCCCTTCGTTTTAATTGCTTCTTCCTTCGTTTTAATTGCTTCTTCATGGTTGCAAACATTGAAAATTTCTTTATTCCCACTCACCGGATCAAGGAAGTAATGAATGAAAAAAGGGATTAACAACAAAGATTTGAGGCTATCACCCTCATCTAATAACTTGACTCGTCTCCGAATAGTTAATTCCGATATTAAGTGGTAAGGGTCAATTAAGTATACATCCGCATACCTGGACCAAGTTATGTGGTGATAATAATCTAGATTGAGGACTAATCATTTAGGTGAAGTTAACTCACCACTTGCATGCTAAGCATCGTAATAGATCACTAGTATAAAAATCTAGTTGTTATGAAGTCATGGGGAACACAATCCTAGTCAATTCATTGATTGAATACAACCGAAATTGAATCAAGCATCAACTAGTCTCTACTATTGATCATTATTTTTGTGTTTCAAACCTTACCCCTAGGAAACAACAGCTGGATAGTATTAGCTAAATGCATTAACTAAAGTTCTCATCATATTCTCATGGGATTCGACCTCCCAACCATGGTTGTCTTTATATTTGACATCGATATATCTCGCTTACGAGGTGCAATTTAGGCAACATCAAACATAATGACCCAATGTTTAGAAATAGAAATAATATAACTTATCATGCCTGATATCATAAACGAAAGATCATAAATTGATCAATGGGTCAAATATGGCTATAAAACATAATATCAGAGTCCCGAACATCAAGAATCGAAATCATGAGGAATAATGGGAGACTCCTCATAACCGACAACCACAATGTATGAGTGCATGATGATCCCATGTCTCGCTTCCACGCAGGAGAGAGTCATCCTAAGCCTTAACAGGTCAAAGGATGAATAAGGTGTTATATCACTGTAAAAGCCTCGAACCGGGACGCACTTTCTTAAGAGGTCCGAATAAATTATATATCCTACATTGGCGCGTGATGAGCCCGCAAGTGTACGGGTCGTACAGCAATATAGTGGCTCTTTAAGAACCTAATGTCGAACCCATTGTGGACTCGGACTACAGGTAAAACCTTTTCGAAAGTGTTAATTTACTATAACTTAATAATGAAGACAACAAAGGTAAAGAAGAGTTTTTATATTTTAGAAACTATTTTTATACTAAAGTAAAATGTTTATACAAGTGAATCTCGAACTATGGATGCGAGCATGCCGAGGTTACAAAGAACATAAAGAAACGAACTATCGATACGTGGTTTATCTTTCCTCCTGCTGTTAGTCAACTAAAGCCTATGGATTAAAACTCGTATTTAACCCAACTTAAGAATCATGAACCTTCCACCTACATTTTCGTGATAAGAAGGAATTCAAGCTCTAGCTATACAAAACCGATTCCACACATGACTAATACGACTTTCGTGTATATTTCTATCCGGGCTGCAAATCAATCTCAATTTTCCCCAAACCAAGAAAAGATCATATCCTATTAATTCACAACTTTCCAATTTCTTGCCCTCTCGGTGAAACCGGACTTTTGAATTTACATTAACATTGGCCCGATATTAACGTAGTAAGAACAAGAATTAAATAGAACAACCATGGAAGAAAAGAAAATAAAAACTAA
Source organism: Datura stramonium (assembly GCA_018107945.1). Classification (NCBI taxonomy): domain Eukaryota; kingdom Viridiplantae; phylum Streptophyta; class Magnoliopsida; order Solanales; family Solanaceae; genus Datura; species Datura stramonium. Next base: position 73,567 of record JACEIK010004620.1, on the reverse strand, counting down.
AGAATTCAATAATTACATTTCAACACAATACTAACCTCAAAGAAAAAAGAGAATTAGCCACTCATTTGTGGATTGAACATCGTTAAATGAATGGAAATCATGCAAACAATTGAAAGGAAGAAGAATGGGATAGAGAAAACCCTAAGAATTTCATCCTCAAAACCGCCTCGTAACCCAATTTCTTGCTCCACCAAGTCGAATATGTGAAAATAAACCTAAGCGTGCTATTTATAATAGTAGGAATTTGTCCTCGAATAATAACAAGCAACGTGTCACGGCGTAACGCTGAGCATTGCCTCCGCGATTACCTGGCCTCAACGCGGAGGCTTTCGAAATCGCCCGAAACTTGACCCCAAGAAGACCAAGAAAATAAGTGGGCACGCCTGTGGCGCACTGGCGTCGGCTCGCTGAGCCACCCCGTGGCACGCTGCCAATGCACGTGGGCTGTCTTGGGCAGCTCGCCCGCCGTGGCACGTTGCCGACGCTGGGGTGCTTTGAGCCTCCTCTTGCCGACGTTCGCGTGTTTCTTCCGCCTCCAAGCTCTACTTCACCAACTCATGAATTAGCCTCCTAAAAGTCATCAAAACCTACAAAACAAAGCTAATCATGTTGGTTAGCACATATCTTCACTTTTATATAAAAATCACATGAAAATGTATCAAATAGCTTAGAAAACACGACTCATTTAAGTTGGGGGAAGTGTATCACTGTGACTCATATTATTTCCCGTGATCACAACCCCACACTTAAAAATCTTGTTCCGTCCCCTCGAACAACCTTTTTACATCTCATGCGAATAAAGACTCATACATAGCTAATCTAGCACGATGATTCAAATTATGGCTATGATGATTATTTAAGATAACAAGCTAAGAGTAAAGCATGCACAATTTGATAAATTGAACCGAACACAACTATGTTAAGACTTCTTAACCTAAGAATCGACTCTCACTGAAGCTAACTCATGCAAATCAACCTGATTAAGAGATCCCACATGAACTATATCTTCATTAAACATGTGCCCCCACTGAAAGAGAGTTACCCAATTTCACACGCAAAACACTTTTTATATCACAACATGTGTGGGTACATGAATAGAATTTCACTCACTCTCACGAAGAATTCACATGCACCATGTAATGACCCATAAGCTTGCCCTTAGTGTTGTACTCCACTAATTTGAGGATGTCCGAATGTAAGATCAAGTAGGACTTTTTAGGTTGTAATGTAACCTCAGCTTGTAGGTAGGTACTATTGTGATCAATAATAAGACTATCTTCCCAAGCGCTTTCAATACATCACTCCTCATTGTGAACTTCCCTTCCCTTACTTCCCTTTTTATCCTTGGTATTTTTCTTTTTCCTCTTTTTGCTCCCCATTTCTTTTAGGCACTTTAGCTCATTAGTAAGGAGTTGTATAAATTATTTTTCATTCATTTGTTTTCTTTACTCCTTACTCACACCAAATCATTTTTACCTGCGCACCTTTTTGACCTTTCTCACTTTTTACAAGCTTCCACTTTTCCTTTCTTTTCATTCTTCTCACTCCTTTCCTTTCGCATTTTTCTTCTTGTCACAGAGCTGGATCAAATTCAAGGCAAAATGAAATAAAAAAGGATTAAGCTTGCGTTGCAATATAAAAGAATAGGCTAAGGCTCAATGGGGTCAATTAGATTAATATTTCAAGGTAGGTAAAACGAGGATAAAGATTAGGTTCATTCAAAGAAATGCCTAAATCATCTCCTACGCTTTTTACATCCTTCATTTCGTTTCATACACACACCGTGCAAGTTCTAGACATTCCATAATAGCACGTATCACTCAAAAACCTACACTCATTGCACATGCTCAATTCAAGACATATTCAAAAGACTCTTATTCAGCCTAATCACAAGAATTTAAAATTAAGCTTCAATCATATTGAGTCAAATTCAAGAGCCTAAGATTCTCAAACAAAGTTATACATTTGCATGCTTCAACACTAAACATACTTGTATCTTACAATCATATATAGCACATAATAAGAATATCAAGCATCCATTAGCTATGAGTTCAAACCCCAAAACCTATTGACTACTTTTCCTCAAGACGGTCGTCATCCATCCATCGGCTTCTGAAATTGGGCCCCTAACTATGACTAAAAAAATTATATACAATAATAAATAAAAACAAATAAAATAAAAGAAAAATTTTTATTCTTCGGTTCAAAGACCCTCCGTCGGAAAAGAACCGACAAGAAAAATCAACGGGTGATGAATTCATGCTTGACTAAAAAGTTTTCACATTTCTCCAAAAAATTTTTCTTTTTTCAATAATAAGCATTCACTAAAATTTGTTACGTAAATTTTTTTGAAATTTCCCTCACCTCTTAAATCATGCTAGATCCTCATAGCATCAAATTAATATTTAAAAAGGGTGAGAAATACTCCCGAGGCCTTTAGGCCCAGCCAACAAAGATGCTTTGCTCAAAGTTGCACAAGTGGGTGTTCAACCTCACACTTTTATCTCTTCCACGCTTGTTAGCTCTCCTCCAAGGGTACTTAGACTTCCTCCATCCGTGCTTAAACTTTCCACCAAAAACAACAAAAGATGAAAAATAAATAAAATCAATACAAATGCAAGAAATTAAAAATGGTACCCGTGGTACTTGGGTTGCCTCCTGCAAGCCGCTTAATTTTACGTCGCTGCAAGACGACGGTCAAGTTTCACCACTTTTCCTCCACCTCGAGTGATAATTTAATCTCACCTCCTAATTCTTCTCCAATTTTCTCTTATGTTCTAGGGGTGGTGGTGAAAAATTGTAAGGACCAAGTTGTAGAGGTTGCCTTTTGCACTTATTGGCCCTTAAGTAAGCGGTAAGGTCATTTTGTCTATCGTCTCAAAGAAATTTAATATATGACTCGTCCTCCTCGACATTTCTCTCCTGGGCTCTAAGACCCCATTTCTATGTCGTCAACCAAACTTAAGGTAGAAAAGTGCTTCGAGTAAGTCCAATGCACCTTGGTTCTAAACCTAATGCAATTGACCTCCTTACTTGCATACCTCTTCTCCGCATCAACATCTATCTCTCCATTAATGTGAACTGGGGTATACTCTATTTCTTCTTCCCCGAACGATTTTCTATAAGTATGAGCCTCCACTGATGTGGGACACTCAAGAGGTTCCAAATGTTGGGCTTCATCTCGAAAATTCACCCTTTCTTCCTCTTGTAGTTTCTCTTGAACATCGCTTCAAAACCGGCACTTGCAATTGCTCACAAGCTTCTCACCCTTAGCCATCATCTCCGTGGAATTTAGTGCTCATGCTTTCTAGAGCTTCTCCATTCTCTCGCTAGCCGAATTCTCACGCTTCCATCACCTCCCTTCGTCGTTTCCGTTTGCTCAAGATTCGTTTAGCATGTCTTCTATTCGAGCTTGGCGTCCCAAGTTCTCATATTCATCATGCCTATATTCAAAAAAAATGTATGATCATAGTAGGGCTCGGGACGGGAGTATGCATTCTGACAACCATTCCAATAACCTTCTTGACCACCACATATATTGCACGTGTTACAAAGGTTGCCACAAGTGGAATCCTTCGCAATTCAGACAAGACTTATCAAAGTAATAGTATCCACCATTTAACCCATTTATATTCCAAGATATCATGTTAAGAAGGGTATTCAAAAACAATCAAAAATATTAAAATAAAATAAAATATTAAAAAAAACAAAAAACGTTGTCAACGCTTATATAGAATTCGTTAACTAACACTTGAGAAAAAAAAATTTACCGATTGCCGGCCCACCCGCAACGGCGCTGTAAACATGATGAGCCCGTAAGTGTACGGGTCGCATAAGTAATATAGTGCGGCTCCTTTTTAAGAACCGAATGTCTAACCCACAGGAACTGGACTACGGTGGCAAAACCTTTTCTAGAGTGTTAATTTACTATAACTCTAATAATGAAGACAACAAGCTGTAAAGAAGAGTTTTTATATTTTAGAAACTATTTTTATACTAAAGTAAATGTTTATACAAGTGAATCTGATCTATGGATGTGAGCATGCCGAGGTTACAAAGAACATGTAAAGAAACGAACTATCGATATACGTGGTTTATCTTTTCCTCCTGAAGGTTAGCCTGGAACAAAGCCTATGGATTAAAACTCTCGTATTTAACCCAACTTAAGAATCATGAACCTTCCACCTACATTTTCGTGATAAGAAGGAATTCAAGTTCTAGCTATACTAAACCGATTCCACACATGACTAATAATACTTCAGTATATTTCTATCCTCGAAGGTGTAAATCAATTCCCAATTCTCCCGAACCAAGAAAAGATCATATCCTATTAATTCACAACTTTTCGATTTCTTGCTCTCTCCCTAGTGAAACCTGACTTCTTTTTGGATTTACATTAACATTGGCCGATATTAAATCTAGGTAAGAACAAGAATTAAATAGAACAAATCCATGGAAGAAAAGAGAAAATTAAACCAAAGAATTCAATAATTACATTTCAACACAATAGTTCATAACCTCACAGCAAGAGAATTAGCCACTATTTGTGGATTGAACACGTTAAATGAATGGAAATCATGCAAACAATTGAAAGGAAGAAGAAAGGGATAGAGAAAAAACCCTAAGAATTTCGCCCTCACAACCGCTCAGAATCCAATGCTTCATTCTCCACCAAGTCGAATATGTGAAAATAAACCCAAGTGTGCTATTTATAATAGTAGGAATTTGTCCTCGAATAATACAACGCGGTTGTACGCCTGTGAGTGTAACGCTGGAGCATTGCCCGTGACACGGCCCGAACGCGGAGGCTTTCTCGGGAAATCGCCCGAAACTCGACTCCGCAAAGACTGGCCAAGTGTTATAGACGGGCACGCTGCCATGGCAGCGCGTTGCACCATGTCGGTCGCTGAGCCACCGCCGTGGCACGTTGCCAACGCGACGGTCGCCTGGGCGTGCTCTACTCCGCCGTGGCACGCGGTCGACGCGTTGCGGGCCGTTTTGAGCCTCCTCTTTGCCGATCGCTTGCGTGTTTCTTCCGTCTCCAAGCCTCTACTTCACCAACTCAAGTGAATTAGCTCCTCAAAAGTCATCAAAAACCTACAAAAACCAAGCTAATCATGCTGGTTTAGCACATATCTTCACTTTTATATAAAATCACATGAAATGTATCAAATAGCTTAGAAAAACACACTCATTTAAGTTGTGTAAAGTGTATCACGGACTCTATATTATTTTCCGTGATCGCGTAGTTCTGAGATCGAGTTCCTCTCTAATCCCTACCCTACTCGATGCCAGACATTACTCCCCAAACATTTACACGCTTCATATAATCATATTCTCAAAAATATCTTAAATATGAACATTACAGGCTTGACTCAAACATTTCATAAACTATTCTTGAAATGTATTAAATTCATGATAAGATACTTAAACTTTGCATACTTGCCCAAGTGATGAAATCACACATACTTGAAATGGACTTCATAATTCAATCATTGAATCCTAAGTTCGTAGTTCATAAACATTCATGCAAACTAGAAAACTCATCATGCTCGAATCATAGGATCATAGGCTTGAATTTCATAAAACATGCATATTAGGGCATAATTTCTAATAACTTGAAATTCATGAATTAGTAATCAAACTTTGAAGGTCAAATCAGCTCCAAAAGTCTTAAATCATTAATTAGAACATGAGGGAATTGGACCCATACATAGCACTTAGAATTTGGGTTAAAACCCTAGAATTTCAATACACTTAATTGGAGACTAGAATTCATGAATTAGAGAAGAAATTGAGCATGAGGGTGAAAGAAATCCCCCATTCATGGTCCTACATAACTGGGTAACATGATCTCTTAGATGGTCTTGGAAGCTCAAGAGAATTGAGAAGAACCGAGAAGGAACTTCTAGCTTGATCTTCGAAGAGGATTTCAATTCAAATATGAATGAGAGCATAATGACTTAGGATAGTTAAACCTTCTAAAACATTTCATGCTTTTAAAAGACTTCATTTGGAATTTAGGAGCTTAGGAATAGAAACTACACTTGGAAAATTGCATAAAAATTCTTGACTCACAAATATAACAGAATCTATCTAACGAGTCATTGTAGGACTTGGATGACTCGCTGATCCATCCGCTTCTGCTTCGGAGCACTTATGGTACTCCTATGAGTTTCTGACCAACGACTAGACAGGATGAATCCTTTATATGGAACAACAACTCATCACTCCTCTCGTCATTACCACCGCTTCATTTGCATAAATTTCTAACTCCTTCCTACTTGATTGTTACTCTGTCCTCCAATGGGTCATGGTAAACGTTTGTTGTCTCCGAGCCAACTTGACCCCTTTTTATGGAACTCCACTTAACGACTCCTTAGATGACCTATTGAATGAAACAACGAGTCATTGCTAGACTCATTGTTTCTAAGGGAGCCCTCGAGAGAAGTCTTACAACGAATCACACAATGGATCATTTGCCTAACAACGACTGCCTGGAGTCATTTTGTGACTCGGTGCGCATTTTCCCCAAGCTCGATCTTTTTGGGTACTTTAGTATTACATTATCTCCCCATTATGAACATTCATACTGAATAATGCGCATTAAGCATATTGAAAGGTCAGAAAGGAACCTATAATCCCAAACTAACAACTATAGCCGAAAAACTAACAGAGTGATCAATTCAGACATATACATGACTAAACCGACCATGAAACATACATGCATGCAATGACATAACTGGAATTAATGAACTTGACATGAAACTAAATAGACTACTAAGGAGGAAACTAGTACCTTGCGCCGGAACCGAGCCAAAGGAAAAGATGCGGTGTATCTAGCCATCATATCCAGCTTCCGACTTCCCACATAGCTCCTCAACAAGCAATTCTCCACAAAACCTTCATCAAGCTACTTCCTTGTTCCTCAACTTCAACCCGACGATCAAGGATCTCAACTAGAACCTCCTTATAGGTAAGGCTATCCCTCACACATATGCTCTCCACCAAACAACAAAGGCTAGGTCACCAATGTAGTCTTCAATAGAGATACATGAAAACTCGAATGCACTAAAGCTAACTCGGGCTGCAGCTCCAACGCATATGCCACCATGCCAACCCACCTCAAAATCCTATAAGTACTAACATATCGGGGATTAAAACTATCTAATAAGCCTCTAAATTATTTGATGAGCCGATGGGACAACACCCCAAATAGCTTGCTAAAGTTTGAAACTAAAATAGCAAAATCAAAACACTAAACCGAATATCCTCTTAGAAGACGACTCACCAACAACAGATCCGGGCCGGGATCGCGTGGGAAAGGTGGACTAATCTGGGCGAAACCGAGTCCGATTGCTCGGACCTCGTATCATGAACAATACAATAAAAGAGTATGCAAACGCATTTTGGAATGTACCGAGTGTAAAAAGTAAGTAAAATACGTTGAGTAAATATTAACTAAAATCACGCATATAATTATAAATCACTGGATCATGAGAGTGCGGACTCGTATGCCGAAAACTCGTATCTCGAGACATACATAGTCATGTTTCGAATATCATATCTGAACAACCGACCCAAGGTTAAAATAGAAATCATATGACTTGTCAAAGTAATAAATCATAAGAAAGCTCATAAACTACTCAATGAGTCAAAACTCGTTGGAAAACATAATATCATAAGTCATGAACATGAATAATCGAAATCACGAGGAATAATGGAAGGCCTGCCATAACGACACCATTATGATAGTGCTTACGTGATGCCCCAACTATCACACTCATGGGCAGCCGTCCAAAATCTTGTCGTGGCTAAGGACGATACCATGATATCACTATCAAGTTGAGGAACCCTCATGGGTGGGGAAAACTCTCAAGGGATATCCCAATGTTTATGTATGCCTACGTTGGTGCAGTTCCGAGACTTGGGGTTTACCCGAACTCTAGCCTACTCGGTTCTAGACATTACTCCCCAAAACATACATAGTGCTCCCATCGCTTTTCAACAAAGTTGAAATCATAATTTACATGCATAGCTCCGAAATATGAACACGGGGAGTCCTGCCCAAACATACCATGTTGAATTATAGTATTGACTATAAAACCATAGTAAGTTGATCTTATAAAATTAAGCTAAATCATGAAAACATACTTAACTTTTGTATCTTTCCCAAGTCTTAAAATCATGCATACTTGAAATAGACTTCATAAGTCAAAATCATGTATTCATACATAGTCTTTTATAAACATTCATTCATGCTAGTTATCTCATCATATTGAAATCATGAATCATAAACTGACTTTTCATAAAACTTCATGTAATTGGGTACAATTTCTTTATCAAAATATCAAAAGAATTTATAATCAAACCGTATAAAAATCTACCCATGAATTTAAAACATGCTTTGGAACATGAGGATCGCCCATACATATCATAGAGAATTTACAAAATCAAGTTAAACCTCATAAGATCATATACTTGAATTCATGGACTTGAGGAGAGATTTAGCATGGAGAGTGAAAAGAAACTTTATTCACAAATCTCTACATACCTCGGGTAAATTGATTTCAACTCATCCTTGAAAGCCCAAGAGAATTGTGGAAGAATTTAGGGAATTCTAGATTGATCTTCCAAGAGAACTAAAGTTTTGCATGTAATGTGGTTTCCAATAACTTGATACACACAACCCCTTAAAACACTCCTTTTATGGCTTAAAACAATGTAGTTTTAGGATGAAGCTTAGAAATTATGAAAAATAATTCTTAATGATTTTCCCGTGAAATGGACACCGCCGCAACAATGATCCATCCAACTGTCCTCAGGATCCAAACTAGCTTCCTCGGATTGTCCGTCGTTCCCCGGGGCATTTATGGTATTCTACGATCCTCACCAACAATGATAGGACGGATTGTTACCCTCTCTACGGATCATTGCAACCGTCCATTATATCTAAGCACTTCGATCTTCTGGCTAAGGTTCTAATTAATGACTGCTCGAGACGGGTCTTAATACGAAACAATAACTCGTTGCACCATGCGTTGCTTCAAAGGAAAATTCGGTTACTCTTGTGATTCTCCAACCAACGATAGGACGATGAGTCGCTCCTTGGAATAACGGCTCGGTCAGTTCTTAACTCGCTTTTGGGCATTTCTAAACCCTTTCAATCCACCACTCAGATCTACCGGGCGATCTTCCAACCAAGCTTGTCGCTAGTCCCGTTGCTTGTTGGAAAGGTCCAATCAGTGGACTTTCCACGAGGGACACAATGGTTCGTTGTTTCCTACAATGACTCCGTCCTGGGTCATCCCATGGCTTTGATGAAAGTTTTCTCGATTCCTCTTATTCAATCCTCAGGTTTGATCTAGGGAATTCCCGGGTGTCGCAATATTCCCTCGGGAACATTCATCCTTGAATATAGATTAAGCATACCGAAAGTCATGCGAAAGAACAATAATCCCCAAATACTGAACAACTAAATTTGAAAATTTACAAAGTGATTCGACTCCGGACTAATACCCATGACTGACTAAATTCATGAAATATACATAGATGCAATGACATGAAAGGATCTTAGAGACATGAACTTGACATGAAACCTAATTGTAGTACAAAGGAAGAAATCGATACCTCATGTTGAAATTGAGTCGAGGGAAAAGATGTAGATATCTAACCATCATATCTCGGTCAAATCCCACGCACTTCCCTCAATAAGATGATTCATCCATAAAACCTTCACTCAAGCTACTTCCTTATTTCTCAACTGCTTCACGATTGATATGCAAGATTTTATGACACTTTCGACACTTAAAACCAAGAAATTATGCACATTCCAGGTATGTTTATAGCGGGTATGATAAGTGTTTTGTGCCTAACGTGCAGAAAATAGGTTTGGAAGTCAATTTGGTCAAATTAATTTTAAAATAATCGAAAGGTGATCGCCAGAAGATAACGAGCCGGCAAGCGAGGCACAACCCCGTCGTTTAAGGTGCGTGGCAAAAGTTGAGCTTGGAAGAAGCAAGAAGTATACTTGATGAGTTGGAGGAATGACTCGTTACAACTGCAATCTAGCCGTGAGGTCAATCGTTAGGATTTGAAGAGAAAATTTCAACAAAGTGGCCAAAGGAAGGACGACGACATAACGATTCATCAGCGAAGCGAAACAACTCATTGGCGGTGCCACTGGAATCATCCGTGAAGTGCACTAGAGTTTTGAAGGAGTCGGTCCACGAGGGACCTAATCACTCGTGCTCGTGCATGACGCAGTCATTAGGTGATCCGTTGCCACAATTGGGTGCGATGCCGAGGACGAGTGGGATGTTAGAGTTAATGACTCGTCGGCGGCCAACCACCCGTCACCCACTCGTTGCCACCGCCGACCCGGTCAGCTTTATTTAGAAAGAATTTCTTGGAATTATAAATACCCAATTTAGGTTTATTTTTAGAGACAATTTTGAGACGAATCTAGAACAATTTTTAGGTGATTTTTGTGAGGATTTTCATACAATTGTTCTTTGATTCAAGAAATGAGAGCAACATTGGAGTTTTATTTAATTTACATGATTTTTATTCTACAATAATTTGTAAGTTGCAATTATGATTTCTTTAATATTTTGTGATTGCGATAATACAAGCATGAGTAGCTAAACCCATAAACTAGGTTCAGGGAACCAAGATGAATTAACACACATAGTAAAACACTTAGTAATTCTTGAACGGGTTTTATGCATGCATTGTTTTTCCCTTTGTTTGATTGATTCTTGACGGCTCTGAAAACGTTAGGAATTGCCTTATTCTTACTTTTACCGACTCAAGGAGGTAAAGAATGGGAAAAGGGATTAACAATCTGAGATTCAGGCTATCAACCCTCATCTAATATCTTGAACTTGTTGGAGATAGCTAACTGGAGCACAGGTAAGGGTCAACTAAAGTATACCCGTATACGGACCAAGTTGTATGGTGAAAATCATCTAGATTGGGGACCAACCATTTAGGTAAACCTAACTTACCAATATATCATGTTAAACACCAGAAAGATCACTAGTGTAAAAGCCGTGGTTATGAAATCTTGGGGAACACAATCCCAGTCAAGTCATTAATTGAACACAAACCAACATTGATTTCAACATTCAAAGAATTTTACTTTGTTTATTATTCTATATTTTTCTCCTTTGGAAATAAGTAAATCAATAGTAATAGTTATTCGCATTAACTTAAGTTCTTAGCATATTCTCTGTGGGATCGATCTCAACCTTTTTTGGGTTCTATATTTTACAATCGACCTCTTATATCTCAATTACGAGGGGTAATTTGGGCAATTACAAATTTAGTCATTTCCTGGGGAATACAACTAAGGATTTTGTTAATTGTGTTAACTTTTCTATTGGTTCTTTTTTTTTTCTTTTTTGTTTTGGTTGCTTAATAGGCTTTAGGTTTGTGCATGCCCGGATATGCCAAATTCATGAAGGACTCGTCACGTAAAAGGACGGTGTTTTGAAACTCGGCCGATAATTGCACCATTGTGGTGCCACACACTGTCCTAAATACGTAAAAAAGGAAGACCCATGTGTGGCGTTTATTATACCTGCACCATTTGGGAGGTTGAAGTTTGCAAGTAGGTACTTTGTGACGGGGAGCAGCAAATTTGATGTCGCTAGCATTGTTTAAAAAGTTAGGCTTGGGAACCCTCACACCGACTTCGATGATACTGATGGATGATAGAACGGTTAAAAAGTCAGTTGGGGATTTTGTTCCGATGTACTTGTCAAGGTGGACAAATTTATATTTCCAAGAGGACTCAGGATTTTGGACTCCAAAGTCGATTCTCCCGAGGTCCCCATCATTTTAGGGGAGATCATTCCTTGCAAATGTGTAGGGCCCTAGTAGATGTGGAGGCGTGCCGTTTAAATTTCTGGGTTGAACAAAGAAGAGGTCACTGATCGTGGGAAAATAACATGTCCAAGTGATACTTTTTATAACTTGGTTTTACCTTGTTTATCTAATTCATTATATACATTTTCATGTAATTTTATATATTTTTTATTTTTTTTGAGTTTTTCAAATATTAAATTTTGTAAGTTCCAATGATTTTGAGGAACTAATTTATAAGTTGGTGAAGTAGAGGAATGAGTCTGGGAGCAAATGGTGAAAGTCGGCAAGTAAGCATGCCATGGCAAGCCGACCGCGCCAGCAGGCCACGCTGTGCGTGTGCCGCGCCTGCACCGTGCCACGCCCTTCCAGCACGAGAGAGAGCAGGCTCTAGTGCACTCCAAAGAACGTGCCACGGGCAAACTTACGCGATGTAGGAAGGCTAACGCGGTCGCATGTGCAAAGCGCGTGTCACGCCGCAGAGCGGTGACACTCTGGCAATGGCATCCGAGGCAATTTCCAGAGAGCCTCCACATTACCTGTCAACAGGCAAGGCTCGCGATGCACTCCGGTGACACGTTGCTTGTTATTCCCGGAAAAATTCCACTAGTATAAATAGTACACGTAGTTCATTTAGACATTCTCGACTTGTGAGCAAGAACGTGGGTTACACGCATGAGGGGACGAAAATTCTAAAGGTTCTTCTCTCTCTTCTTTCTCCTTTCTTTCAATTGTTTGTATGATTTACACCTTCTGATGATGTTTAATCCACAAAATGAGGTGGCTAAATTCACTTCTTGCCGAGGTTAAGAACAATTGTATTGAAATGTACTATCGATCATTTGGTTTTTTCATCTTTTTCTTCCATGGTTGTTCTCATTACTCTGTTCTTACCGCATTAATGTTTGGTCAATGTTAATGTACATCTAAAAAGTTCGGTTTCACTCGGAGAGCACGAAATTGGAAAGCGTGAATTGATTATAATGATGTTTTCTTAGTTTGGAAAAATTGAGAATCGATTTACCTTTCGTGGATATAGAAATATACCTAAAAGTCGTACTAGTCAATTACTAATCTGGGCTTTGTATGGCTAGAAGCATGAATTTATTTTTATCACGTAAATGTAGGTGGAAGGTTCATGATTCTTAAGTTGCTAAATACGAGAGTTTTAAATCCATAGGCAATAATTCTCGACTGAAGAACCTGGGAGGAAAGATTAATCGATTGTATCGATAATTTATTTCCATGTTCGTTTTAGCCTCGCATGCTCACATTCATAGTTCGTACTCAAATTGTATACTTATTTTAGACTTAGTATAAATTGGGAAACAAAATATAAAACTTTTCTTCACATTGTTGTCTCGCATTTTTAGAGTTACAGCTTTATTGATACTGAGTATATTTATACCGAAGTCCAAATTCCCTGTGGATCGATACTTGGCTTACTTGAGCCATTTACTACTTGTTCGACCACGTGCACTTGCGTGTAGTCATCCGTACGACCGAACAAGTTTTTGGCGCTCGCTACAGGACTCGGCAATTGCAAAATTGTTTCTTAAGTGTTAGCGATCTATTTCGATATATGCCGATAACGTGTCTTGATATTTATTTTAAATTCTTTTTGGATTTTTTTCTTTCTGATACACTTCTTGACATGACATCATGGAACATAAATGGTTTAAATGGTGGATACCATATTTTGGCGAATCTTATCTCGACCAGTGAGGACACCACTTGTGGCAACACCGTAACACGTGCAACACATGCGGTGGTCAAGATGGCCATTTGGACGGCCGGTCTTCGAATGCATACCCTCCCCGAACCCCTACTATGATCCTTCGTTGTTTTTGATGAATATAGGCATGCTGAAAATGAGGACTTGGGACGCCAAGCTCAAATAGAAGACATGCTAAAACAACTCCTTGAGCAATCAGAAGCAATGAAAGAAGCGATGGCAAGACAGAATTCAAGAAGAAGAGAATGCAAAGAGGCTCTAGAAAGTGACGAGCGCAAATTCACTTCCGAGACGATTGGGCTGTGGAGGCCGAGGCTTGTGGATAAATCTCGTGGTGCAATGAGCTTGTAGGCGATATTCAAGAGGAACTACAAGAGAGGAAGACAAGGGTGATTTTGGATGAAGCCCGACAATTAGAATCTCTTGGTTGTCCCCGATGGGCTCACACTTATGGAAAGTTCATGCATCAAGAAGAGATGTAGTATACCCCATTTGTCATTAACGGAGAGACGTATGTTGTTGCGGAGAAGGTGTATACAAGTAAGGAGGTCAATCACAATGCAAGTTTCAGAGTCGAGGGTATTGGACCCCACTCGAAGCATTTTTCGACATTGAGTTTGAGTGACGACATAGAAAGGAGTCTTCCAAACTTATAGAGAAATGTCTAGAGGAGACTAAGCCCCGTGTATTTTGAAATTTGCTAACTCGTAAAGACAAAATGACTTCGCTTACTGAGGGCCAGTTTAAAAGACAACATCTATCGCTGGGTCTCATAAATTTTTCACCACCACCCCTAGAACATAAAAGGAAATAGAGAAGAAATTAGGGTGAGATTCATATCCTCAAGTGGAGGAAAAGTGATGAATGTAATACGTCGTGCCGCGACGTGAAATTTGGCGCCGTTGGGAGGAAACCCAAGGGCAATGAGTACCATTTTAATTTCTGCATTAGAGTTGATATTTATTTATTTTTTCATCTTTGTTGTTTTGGTGGAAAGTTACACGATGGAGGGGAAGTCCGAGTACCAGGAGGAGGAAGCACAAGCATGGAAGAGGAAAAGTGTGGGGTCGAACACCCACTTGTGCAAAGTTGAAGGAAAGCATGAGGTTAGCTAGGCCTAAAGGCCTCAGGAGTATTTCTCACCCTCTTTTAAATGCTCATAATTTGATGCTAAGAGGACATAGCATGATTCAAGTGTGGGGTGAGCCTTGAGCCTATTCTTTGATAGCTACAACATAAGCTTAACTTTTCTTTCATTAGCCTTGAATTGATCCAAAACTCCAAAGCGCTTAAGTGAAAATCCAAAGAGTGAAGGAGTGAGAATTGGGAAAAAGAAGGAAACGTAGAAGTTGTAAAAGTTGAGAAAAGGACAAAGGTGCACTTGTGTGAAAACGGCTGATTATTAGAGTAGGGAGTAAGAAAATAAATGAATGAAAAAATTGCTTAAGTACTCCTGCATACTAAGCCGAAAGTGTGCTGTTAAAGAAAGGGAACAAGAAGAAAAAAATCCAGATTGAAAAGAATGAGAGGGTGAAGTAAGAGAAGAGATATCCTTAATGAAGGCTGAAGTTATTGAGCGCTTGGGGAAGATAGTCACTATTATCGGCCGTAATAGTACCTACCGTCCCTTAGCTTACATTACAACCCATTAAGTCCTACTTGATCTTACGTTCATACATCCTTAAATGAATGGAGTAAAACACTAAGGGCAAGCTTATGGGTCACTACATGATGCATGTGAATTCTTTGTGAGAGCGAGCGTAATTTTTATTCATATACCCATACTTGGTGTGATTTGAATATTTGTGAGTAAAAATGGGTAACTCTCTGTTGTGAGGGCACATGTTTAATGAGATAACATCAATGTCGGATTTCTTGATCTCGTTGATTTGCATGAGTTTGCTAAGCGTGAGAGTCTATTCTGGAGGCTAGGAAGTCTTAACATAGTTGTATTTCATTTCAATGATCAAATCGCATGCCTTAATTTTAGCTTGTTATCTTAAATAATCATTATAGCCGTAGCTTGAATTATCTTGCTAAATTAGTATGTGTGAGTCTTCATTTACATGATATGTAAAAGGGTTGTTTGAGGACGAACAAGGATTTAAGTGTGGGGTAGGTGATCGTGGGCAAAATACATGTCCAAGTGATACTTTATAACTTAGTGTTTACCTGCTTATCTAATTAATTATATACATTTTCATGTAATTTTATATAAATGTGAATACGAAAAGCAACCAACATGATTATCCTTTTTTGTAGGTTTCAAATGATTTCAGGAACTAATTTATAAGTTGGTGAAGTAGAGGAATGGAGCTCCGAGCAAATGGTGAAAGTCGCTAGCAAGCATGCCATGGCAAGGTCCCGCGCTGCAGTGTGCCATGCCGCGCGTGCCGCGCCTGCACCGCCATGCCACGCCCTGCTGTGCACGCGAGAAGAGGCAGCTCCAAAGCTGCGCCAAAGAACGTGCCACGGGCAAAATTGCGGCTGACAGAGGCAGCTAACGCGCTCGCATGTGTGCCGTGTCATGCCGGCGCGCGGTGACACTCGGACGCTTGGCATCCTGAGGAAATTTCCTGAGAGCTCAAGGCTTGGGCGTGTCACTGAGGCAAAGGTTCGCGATGCACTCCATGACACGTTGCTCATATTCCTGAAAAATTCCCACTAGTATAAATAGCACACTTAGGTTCATTTTTAGACATTCCCGACTTGGTGGAGGCAAGAACGTACATGTGCGCTGAGGGACGAAAATTCTAGGTTCTTCTCTATCTCTTTCCTTTCTTTCAATTGTTTCAGATGATTACACTCATTTGATGATGTTTAATCCAAAAATGAGTGGCTAAATTCACTTCTTTGCTGAGGTTAAGAACAATTGTATTGAAATTGAATTACGATCATTTGGTTTTTCATCTTTTCTTCCATGGTTGTTCTATTAATTCTTGTTCTTACCGCATTAATATTTGGTCAATGTTAATGTATATCTAAAAAGTCCTATTTCACTCGAGAGAGCACGTAAATTGGAAAGTTGTGAATTAATAGATATGATCTTTTCTCAGTTTGCAAAATTGAGAATTGATTTACCTTCGTGATAGAAATATACCTTGTAAAGTCGTATTAGTCAATTACTAATCGGTTTTGTATGGCTAGAACATGAATTGCTTCTTATCACGAAAATGTAGGTGCAAGGTTCATGATTCTTAAGTTGGGTTAAATACGAGAGTTTTAATTCATAGGAAATAATTCTGACTAGAAATCGGAGGAAAGATTAACCAACTTGTATCGATAATTTATTTAAAGTGTATATTCATTTTAGACTTAGTACAAATTAGGAAACAAAATATAATAACTTTTTTTACATTGTTGTCCGCATTTTTAGGAGTTGGGCGCCATTGACACTGGTGCAGATTTATACCGTAGCCCAGCCCTCAGGGGATCGATATTTGGCTTACTTGAGCCATTTTACTACTTGTTCGACCACGTGCACTTGCGTGTAGTCATCCAGACGACCTAACTACCTTCAACATTAGCCGAACCATGAAACAAAATTTCAAGGAGTTTAGCATTAGAGATGGAGAAGAGTCACTTGACGAAATTTGAGTAGTCAAGAGACTTGCATCGTGTCGCGACATTAAATCAGCGCCGCATGGGAGGCAAACCCATGGATGGTGTTTTGGTGAAGTCTCAGTAGCCAAAATACCCACGTCGTGTCAGCGATGTTAAATCAAGCTCTTCTTGGGAGGCAACCTAAGTTGTAAATGTAAGAAAAAGTTAGTGTTAACGTTTGTCGACGGGTGCAGTGTGAATAAGATGGAAAAACTGAAGTTGGAACCAAAAACTCTGGAACTTCGCCTGGGTGTAAAAATCACGTAACAAAGTCGTCGTCCGACTCCGACGACTCGTTCGCCAAGTCATGAATAGAACTGGGCAGAAAACAGAACAACGGGTGACTTCAACAGCCGTTTCTCCAAGGAACTAATCGCTGAGTCCCCCGTCAGGTACATTGGATCTAAATCACTTTAAAGAAGGGAGATAAATAAACAATCTAATGAATCAAGCCGGGAGACCAAATGAGTCGCTATGACCTCGTTAGGAAGATATAAGTCCAAGGACCATGATCTCTCGGAAAAGTAACCCACTCATCGGTAACACCACGAGTCGTCACTTGACTTGTTAGGTCCTGCAAGTTAACTTTCAACCCTGACTCATGACTAAATATTAGAAAATTTTTAAAATTAAAACACCCATCTCCCCATTAAACTTAACTTCCCTCTTCTTCTTCCTTTCTTCACTCAACACCATCGAAAACACCATTGACAAAACCTTCATCATCGCACGTCCATTCACCGGGAAGCACACTCATGAAAAAGATATTGCACTCTCATCTCAATCACCAAATTGTAAGTAATCTTCCCCATAAAAGTTTTCAATATTTATAGCAAATAATCAAGAAATTTCAAGACCCTGAAGGGAGCTTGAATTTACTTCGATTAATATTGTGCTTGTGTATGTACATGCCTTTTGATGTAAATAAACCCTAGGAAGAGTTAAAACAATGATTTTTTATCATATTTCACTTGGGTTGATATTGAATTGCGAAATCTTTGAGTTTAGAATTGCACCGAAGACTTAAGTGACCTAGAACTCTTGAGCACGGTTTGCATTTACGAGTCGTTGGATCACCAAACGACTCATCATGTAGCTCGGCCCCGAGTGGGTAAATTCACTATTTGAGGCGTTGTACCTAACGACCGACCTAACGACTCATTTCCCTTTGGTACCCCGGGACCAATCGGTCAAGGCACTTGACCAACTCGAAGAAAGGCCGCCTAAGACGACGAGTGACCTCAGCGGCAACGACTCGTTTAGTCACCCGGCCAGTGACCACCGGGCACCAGCCCAAATATTTTCTATTTCATCTCATCTTTGCACACTAACATTGTTTCATTGTGTACAATGGCTCCCAAGAGGTACACTCAAAGAAGGTTCCAAACTTAAGAAGCACCTCGAGCGCAATGCCAACCCCTATACCGTTGCATCGCATGATGATCCATCATCCTATAAAGAGTCGAGTGGCTCGATTGAGGAATATGAAGCAGCGAGGAGCATCTAGTGAGGAGAACAACCAGTGCTAGGGCTCAACAAAGTTCAAATCCGACAACCCTAGTTGATAATTCACTCCACTTGGTAAAGATCCGCCTAAATGCAAGACCGATGAGAGTGCTGGCCGCAAATGCGACTGCTCCCGAGGCTCCCATAGTTGGGCAAAACACCGAGAGAGTTTATGAATCGCATGCCCAAATGAGGGGATTCTAATAATGAGCTGACGGAGACCTCGCACATCAAATGAGCAACCGAGAAATGTACGGAGATGGTGTGTCCACATGGAATGCGGGTTATATACAATCGAGATATCAAGCCCCAATGAAAAAGGCAATCCGGCAGAGCCAAGGTCGGTAACCACAAGGCTTAAAGATCTCCCAAAAGCTGCAGTTTTTGATAAATACAAGTTTGGGTGGTTGACCAAGCTCAGAAGCAATAGCCCGTGCTTGTTCAAGAGTTCTATGCAACATATGTAGCCACCTTGGGTACGGCTGGAATTAGGGGGCCAATATTGAAAAGAAGAGGCCCATTGACTCGAAAAATAGTGAGAGAGACTCCGCTTGACATTTTTGAGCCGATGATCTCTAGGATGTTGTAATGGTCGGATTATCGTGCTCTTGAACACAAAGAATTTGATCATAGGCTAATGTAGTTGAAAAGGTAAAACAAAGAAGTTGAATAGTCAAAGGAGCGCATTTAACAATACACTTCGTTTTCCAGACATAAGCTACGGTGGGGTCCACCGGTAGAATGGCCGCATGGTATAGAGTCGCAGTATAAAGAAGGCAACTTTGAATTTTTAGGAAAAGTTTTGGTGGTCATCGTTATGCATGTGCCGGTACAAACCAAAGAATGACAATATACTTTCACCGACAAAGCAACTTTTGGTAGCTAGCGTAATGGAGGAAAAGTATGCCATCAACTTCCCGCGATATTGCGTGAGGAGATTCAAGAGCGGCGCATCAATGAAGACACGACCATTCCATTTCCATGTTTGATTGATAGACTCAGAGGAGTCAAAGTACGGTGACCTCGCTGACCCGTAGAGTGGTGGTCCGTAAGATTACCAATATCAGTTGATTCGAGATGATACAAACTCCTATGATCAAGGGTGAGGACTCGTGAAGCCGTGATCCACGGAGCGCAACAGTTAGTGTGAGGCTTTTGGTAGTAGGATGCAGACTAATGCGTACGATCGCCGAGTTGGCAACAGCCTATAGAAGGCAAAGAGACAGTAAACAGCCGAGGCTACGTGATGCAATGCGATACCTCCACACCTACCGATGTTCCCGAGTCTTCATCTACCGCAAAGATCCCCGAGACCACCGCCAGGCCTCCATGAGCCACCACACTGCCTAGTCCATTCTCACAGAATTTTTGGTTGATATGGCTAGGTGGCTAGCTAAGGCCGAGAAGCGAAGGCACACACGACTCTACTGTGTCAAATTCTTGGATGGAGCAAGTTAAGTCGTGGGTGTCAAAGGAGCTGAGACACTATCCAGTTCAATGCATGGGTGACTAGACGCTTTTGAGAGGAGGATAGATGAGCCCCTTGCAGTTACAAGCGCCCGGAGTTATCCCGACGGTACTTAGAGCTAGCCCTACTAATCCGAGGCGCGCATTGCCGCATGAAAAGGCAGCCGCCGTACTCCACCGAACTCCCGTGATAGATGATGAGTTTGAATGAGGAATTGCTACCTATTTTTGATTTCATCACGTGGTGATCTTGTGGCACATGACAAGGGGAAGAGGCCTCATGAGAAGGCAAGTGTTGATTTATGATGCTTCTCTCAAGCCCACAATGAAACGGAGCTTAGCGAGATGGAGAGAGAGCTGCACAAATCAAGAGAGGAGGCTCGATGAGAGACGAGATCGGGAGGCGCGAGAGTTCTGGAGAAGGCACGAGCTCAATTGGGTCCGAGAATGTGCCTCCTGGCCAAGTCGGTAAATTTGAGATGACACGTGAGGCATATTCACGCCTCCACCGACTGTAGCTACAATCTAGTTGCACTGTGCATGTTCCCTATTTTCTTAGTTATTGTTTGGTATATATATATGCGTCAAGGACGTCGCATGCATTCTTGATGGGGTTGGGGAGAGATACCTATGCATTCTATTTCATGAACATAACCCGAGGGTTTTTCTCGCCGATATCTTTCTCTTCTAGTATTCCATATCTAGTAGAACTGCATGTTTTACGATTTTTTTTGTTTCTTGTGTCGCTGGGAAGAAAGTAGGAAAACTAAAAGCGCTCAAGAGCTAAAATTGTTTGATATTTTGATATTTGTTAATTTGATACCTTAATTTTTGTGTACGTGTATGTGAAAGGTTACAAGTATAACCTTTGTGAATATTTGTATGGCATTGAAACTATGAACTTGTTTATCATTGTATGGATGTATCAGAACTAGCAATTGGTGGAAGTGATGATGTTGACCTATGCTATGTGTGAAGTGAGGTTAAATAGCTGAATTTATTATGGTCAATCTAGAACTTGTCCGGTCACTTCACAGAGAGATAGAGGAGGTGGGAAACTAGGAAAGGATCATAGGCCGTTTTTGATTTATAAGTCCACTTTAGCCTAAAAGACAACCAAAAGTGAATAAAAATCCCTTGATCCAAATGTTTGAGCTTAAAATTGACCTTTCTTTCATTTACACTAATCTACCCGCCCGATTTTATTATGAATGAACCTATTTTAGCCATGGTCCCTCCTTGGATATTGTAGAACCCCAACTCGAAAATCTCCTAAGCTGAGCGTGGCTATTATAAAGGGGGTGATTAAGAAGAATCTGGTGGAAAGAAAGTTGGGTAATGAAAAAGGAAAAGAGCGCTATAAAAGATGCATGAGAAAAGAAAAGAATTATTAAAATTGTTGTAAAAATCAAAGAAAAGAAAAGAGAAATAATGCAAGGACATCATTGAGTGTCAATAAGAAGAAACCGCATCCTAGTATCTAAAGCAAAGAAAAGGAAAAGCAAGGAAAGGAATAAAAGGGAGGAAATAAAAATAAAGGTGAAAAGTGGAGTGCAAGGCGTAGTGCCAAGGAGGGTTGAGCTACTAACCATATGTACCATACCCCAAGCCCGAGCTTACATTACAAGCCTAGAAAGTCCTATAGTGATCCTAGCTACTTGTCCGAAAATCAAGGTATTGAAAGTAAAGTCAAGCCTGGTGGTACGTATGCACACAAGCCGATTTCTTTGTGAGAGTGAGTGGATATTACCTAGTCCCAAGAAAATATATTGAGATAATCATACACACACGTGTGAGCGCTGGATGTTCTTAGGTGAGACATACTTAGTTAACAAATCGCTCCGTAAATTATCTCGGGGGAAGTGTTATAGATTTATGTGTGTGGTTGCAAGTGACGGTATTTTGCCATGTTTTGATTCTTCTCTGTTATGGATGGAAATTTTGCATATGCATAGTGTTTTGATCGATACGATGAGTGAGGTGGTGTTAGAAAATTTGATTTTGATATGAAATTGTGTCTCGCCGTAAGTTTCCTAGAGTTCTTCCGATTGAAGCGTCGAATTAGTTTAGTTTGTTTTGTTTTATTTTATTTTTACCTGAGGACATGCAAAAGTTGTAAGTTGAGGGTGTTGATGTGCTATGATTTTACGAAACTTTCGACGCTTAAAACCAAGAAATTATGCACATTCCGTATGTTTATATTGTGCTGATGTTTTGTGCCTAATGCGCAGAAAACAGTTTCAATATGAATTTGGTCAAATTAATGCTAATAATAATCGAAAATTGACTATCGTGCAAAGCTTAACGAGTCATTATGTGGAGGCAAATTCATGCTTAAGGCATGGGCAAAAGTTGGAGTTTGGAAGAAGCAAGGCAAGCAGACTTACTTAGCTGGAGGAACGACTTGTTACAACCGGTAACGAAATGTGAGGTTAATCGTTAGAACTCAAGAGCAGGGTTTCAACAAAGTGGCCGTAGTTGTCGATGCATAATGAGTCGTCATGAGGTGAAACGACTCCAATATGTGCCACTGGAATCATCCGTGAAGTGCACTCGGAGTTTTGAAAGAGCAGTCCACTTCCAGGGACCTAACGACTCGTGCTAAGGAACCGGGTGACCCGTTTCCACAATCAAAAGCATGTTGAAGACGACGATAAAGCAAGAAACGACTCGCCGAAGGCCAAACGACCCATCACCTAGCCCGTTGCCACTACCGACCAAGCCGCTTTATTTAGGAAAAGAATTTCTTGGAATTATAAATACCCAATTTAGGTTTATTTTAAAAGATGATTCTGGGGACGAATCTGGAACAATTTTTTAGGCGATTTTTGAGAGGATTTTCGTGATAATTGTTCTTGATTCAAGAAACGAAAAGCAAACATTGGAGTTTTATTCAATTTACGTGGTTTTTATTCTATAATAATTTATAAGTTGCAATTATGATTTCTTTAATATTTTGTGATTGCGATAATACAACTATGAGTAGCTAAACCCATAAACTAGGTTTGTGGGAACCAAGATGAATTAACACACATAGTAAAAATACTTAGTGATTCTTGAACGGGTTTTTATGCATGTATTGTTTTTCCTTCGCTTTTGATAGATTCTTGACGATTGCAAAATGTTAGACGTGCCTTATTCTTACTTACTGGACCAAGGAGGTAAAAATGGGAAAAGGGATTAACAATGGAGACTGAGGCTGGACAACCCTCATCTAATAGCTTCAACTTGTCCCGGATAGCTAATCCGATATTAAGGGTAAGGGTCAACTAAAGTACACCCGTATACCTTAATTGCCAGCGGTGAAAATCATCTGCATTGGGGACCAACCATTTAGATGAATCTAACTTACCAATATTGCATGTTAAACAATTTAATAGATCACTTCAGTGTAAAAAGCCTTGTGGTTATGAAATCTGGGAACAAAATCCTAGTCAAATCAAGCACTGAATACAAACCAAATTTGATTTCAACATTCAGCAATTTTACTTTGTTTATTATTCTATATTTTCCCCGTTTGGAAATAAGTAAAATCAATAGTAATAGTTATTAGCATTTACTTAATGTTCTTACCATATTCCCTGTGGGATCACATCTCAACCTTTGTCAAGTTCTATATTTGACAATCAACCGCTTATATCTCAATTCCAGGTGTAATTTGGGCGTTACATCAATGATCAAGGATCTCAACCGAACCTCATTATAAAGGCTATCTCACACCTATGCTCTCTACCGCGACAAATTCAAGGGGCCGGATCATCGATGCACTTCTTCAATAAAGATACATAGAAAACTCCGGATGTACCAAAGCCAACTCCGCCGGTAGCTTCAACTCATATGCCACTTTGCCAAATCGCATCGCCTCAAAATCCGTGAAGGACCAAACATATTAGGACTAAGTTTTCCTCGTCAATTCATCACTCCCTTAATGGAGACACCTTCAAACACCCACTATCAACCTCAAACTCAACCACTCTCCTCCTCACATCTACATAAGATTTCTTATGACTTTGAGCTATTTTCGCCGTTTTCTAATAAGCCGAACTTTCTCCATGGCCTCATGGATCAATCTCGGGGCCTATCAACATAGCCTCACC
The DNA here is from genome assembly GCA_018107945.1 of Datura stramonium. Classification (NCBI taxonomy): domain Eukaryota; kingdom Viridiplantae; phylum Streptophyta; class Magnoliopsida; order Solanales; family Solanaceae; genus Datura; species Datura stramonium. Next base: position 49,291 of record JACEIK010004620.1, on the reverse strand, counting down.
TATCTCAAGCATCTAATGGATGACATTCACCTCCGCCTGTAAAGATCCTCAAACCAGCCATCCGAATGCTGTAGGATAACTATTTTGTAGGCAAACTCGATGAGAAGCAAGGATCATCCCAAGTACCAAATCAATCACACGCTCTCTTAATATGTCCTCAAGAGTCCAAATGGTTCACTCGGCCAACCATCTCGTCTCACACAGTGCCATGTCAGCTTCACCTAAGTATCAAGTCCCTTCGAAATGACCTCCAAAACCGAGAGGTGAACTGGTATCCCTATCTGACATGATGGAAAAAGGAACTCCACTTAAAGTGAACCACAACTTCCCAATGTAAAATTTAGTATAATCTCGATTGAATCTAGAGTTTTGATCGGTAAGGAAATGGCCAATTTGGTCAACCCGTCCACAATCACCCATATTGAGTCATACTATCTACAAGGCACGAGGCAAGCCCGTAATGAAGTCCATATTGATATCCTCCCACTTCTATGTAGGAATGTTAATGTCCTAAAGCATACCTCCAGTTCGATGCTCAACCTTCACCTCATATAATTTGGACACTTAGCCACAAACTCTGCTATGTCCTAGTTCATGCCATTCCACCAATAGACTTCTCATAGGTCACGCTACGTTGGTCGCACTTGGATGGATAGAGTATTGAGAGCCATGATCCTCGGCCAATATCTTCTCTCAAGTCATCTACCCTGTAACACACCATCGCCCCGACACGTGAGTACACCATCTCCATCTTGAGAGAAACCTCCACTTCTAATTCCAACAAACTCACTAGGATTGGATCATCATCTTACCTAGCTTTAACTTCCGCTCACCAACAAAAATTCTAACCCATTCTAATAATAACACCACTATCTATACAATCTATAAGCAGCGAACCCTAAACGAGCAAGCCTAAGGACATCCTTCACCAACTCCTTTCTCCCATCCTAATATAAGACACACACTTCATGGACAGCCTTCTACTAAACGCATCCGCCACTACATTGTCCTTGCCCTGATGATAAAACGATGCTCATGTCATAAGCCCTGAGAAGCTTTAGCCATCTCATTTTCGGCAATTTAGGTCCTTCTAAGTGAATATGTATCGAAGGCTCTTGTGGTCCGTGAACACATCCACATACACCCCATACAAATAGTGTCTCCAAATCTTCAAAGAAAACACTAGCCGGGCCAGCAACTCTAGGTCATGTGATGGATAATTCTCTCATGATTCTAAACACCCCGCACACCCTCGCTATACACCATGACCCAAGAATGCTACTAGGTTCAACCAAACTCACACTTGCTGAATTTAGCAAAAGCCGGCGAAACTTGAGAGTCTACAACACAATCCTCAAATGAGCGCCATGCTCCTCCTGCTTCGAGAGTATATGAGAATATCATCTATGAAAACAATCATGAACATATCCAAATACTTATTAAACACCCCGTTCAACAAGTCTATAAAAGTTGTAGGAGCATCTCTTTAGTCCAAAATATTACAATTATGAACTCATAGTGACCATACTTCGAGTCCCGAAGGTCAGTTTTGGAATTTCACTTCCCTAACTCTCGAGCCGGTGATAACCGGGTCTCGAGGTCTATCTTTGGAAAAGCACTTAGCACTCAAGCCGGTCAAACAAATCATAAATCTTTGGGAGATGATACTTATTCTTGATCATGATCTGCTCTCAACTCGACGATAATTAATGCACATCTAAAGGAACCATCCTTCTTTGGACAAAGAGAATTTGAGCACCATACGGAGATTCACTAGATCCGATGAAACCCTTATCTAAGATCCTTCAACCGCTCAACTCCTTTAGCTCCTGATAGAGTCATTCTGTAAGGGAAATGGATATAGGTTGCGTATGAAGGAGAAGGCCAATATCAAATTCAATCTCCTACTCGAGAGAGGGACTGCAGATCATCTCAACACTCGATCTACATACAATAGGAACAGATCAAGATAAGGTCTCATTTAGAATCCTTGACCCAAAATAGAAGATACACATAGACCTGTGAGATCATCTTCCCGGCCTTAAGATATAAAATTAAGTGACCTACAGGAACATCTAACTACCCTTCCACTATACCGGTTCACCTAAAAATTAAAACTCTATCAAATAGGTTCTATAATTGACTAAGGAATAACATGCATGTGACCAATCCATATCAAATATAACATTAAAATCTCCACATATCTAACTCCACTAGGTCACCTAAGGTGACTGAAGGATCCACAAGGCAATTTCGTATGCCCGTCGAGTTAAAATTCACTCACCAATAAGTAGAGACGAGGAAGTTGCTCTCGAATGTGACCGACTTTGAAACTAACATCAACATAAGGAGTCACGAAATATAAAGTAGCCTGGATCTAATAATGCATAGATGTCAAGATGGAATACTCAGAATATACCGTTGGACTACATTAGGAGACCTCCCGCTCCTAACGAGATAATAGTGCATAGAACCCGTTTTGGTATTGACCACCACCCGCATTAGAAGAGACGCCCACCGACATATAAGTGAGCCGCTCGAAGCCGCCAAGTGGTGTAGTCAGCACGACCTCATCAAGCGCGCAATTGCCTAGCTAAAGGATAATCTCTACATATGTTCTGCTTCCACACCCGAAAACCATCAATACCAACCAAGAACTCACTGTGGTGCTTCCCGCCACACTTCCTACAAGACAGAAAGTGTGCTCCCCGACATGCTCCTGCCCCTAAGAGCGTGACGCTCTACCTCTCTAATCTTCTCGAGATTTGGATGGAATGCTGGCTTACGAGGAGTCACAATGACCTCTAGTGGACTGAGGGTAATGTCCACCACCGGGATCTCACCGAAAGTGCCCATGATTCCCCTCGTCCTATCCCTCATGGCCTCTCTCTCCTTCTTCCTTCATCTCGCTCCGCCTCTATTTTCTTCGGGCATATATAACTAGCTCAAGAAATCTATATCGTTGATCAACATGGTAGTCCTTCATTCCTTGACCAGTGAATCTACTACTCCATTCTAAACTTTCATATGAGCCCTTGGATCTCAACCATCTTGTGCATACTTAGTCAACCGAGTGAACTTCAAGGCATACTTTGGACACCCCGTTGTTCCGCTTAGATTGATGAACTCAACCGCCTTTGCCTCTCTTAACTCACTAGGAAAGAACCTCCGGGCCCAAGAAAGCAAATACAAACTCAACCCAACCCATGGGAACTATACCTACTCCCCAACTCTCTTTCCACTGACGTAACCATATGTGAGAAAAACCCCTTCGTACGATGTGAGGCTAAGTCTCGCACTCTCCTCTCAATACCACTATAATCTGTGTGATCTTCTCACCTCTTCAATGAACTCGTGCGGATCCTCATCCACCTTCAACCTAAGAAACTCAAGTGGGTTCATCTTACGAAATCTCGCACTTTCATGCGACCGTGTTCCCATTCTCGAAAACACGGGCCACACGCTCTCGTTGGTTGACCGAACTGGCCACGGCTGTGATAACATTTGAAATACCGCCTTAACTCTAAGATGTTGACCTTCTCTAGCAAAGTGGGATCCGCTAGAGTCGGGGTGGCCGTCGATGCCCATCTCCATTGCCATTGCCATGGCCATTTCCATTTCCATTTTCCTTCCATTTACTCGAACGTAGAGGCATATTTCAAATGCGCATAGCACTAGTTATAGGAATAGAGAGGTATTTTATCTCACAACATAGATCACTGAAAAGTGGAACTTTCCTAAAATGCTTGTAGCCTCTTCCTCATAAGTGTGGTGCGCTTCATACTATGGAAAAGTTCTACTTAATGCAAATTTTTGGACAACCTAGGATACACCTAAACCTTTACTCGATACCAAGTTTGTCATGGCCCGGCTTAGGACTCCCAAATCCAATACATGGGACCCAGAACCACGAATAACTCCATTCTAACCCATGACATATAGCTCGACTTAAGAGCATAAAGCTATGCTCTTAAGTCTAGATATCATAAACGTAAATAAGAGCAATAACATCACAAAGGTCAACCACAAAGCCGAACATGCTAAGTCTATGTCCCAAAAGCCTCTATATCTCGGGATGATGTCGGGAACAAGCCCCAAATAACCCAAGTCTCGAAACTAAACAAAACATGTCAGTTAATAACTCATGGATGTCCTCGTATTGACGAGGATCACCTGAAGCGGTATGGAGCCGAATCCCAGCGAAAGAAGCAGTGACGAGACTGGGAGGATCACCCAAACCTATAATCATGAGATGATATAGCATATAGTGTGCGTTTCAAAAGATTAATGTATTGATTATGTAAGCTAAGTAAAACATTAGTTGAAATCAGCGAGCATAAATCAAAATAAAATCATGGGAGTAAGGACTCGCATGCTAAAAGCCATAAATCTCACGTATACATATTCATTAGTTATTCATCATAATCTCAATATAATATCCAAAGTTTAGGAGATAGAAATCATATAAGTTTTCATGCCTCGATATCAAACAGCTCATAAATTGATCAATGGGTCAAATATGGCTATAAAACATAATATCATGAGTCCCGAACATGAGTAACTAAAAATCATGAGGAAAAAAATGGGAGAATCGTCATAGCCGACAACCACTATGTATGAGCGCATGATGGTCCCACGTCTTGCCCACATGGAGGAGAGTGATAGCTTCCAAAATATATTTTTATGTCAAATAATATACACTGGCCATTGTATCAAAACAAGTAACCCGACGAGTGCTCTGGTCGAATCCCATGAGGACTAGGGAGTGATGAATTCAAGCTTCGATTGAGAATTTGATATTAGCTTTCACCATATAGATTTAACATAAAAACAAGGAAATGGGAGGAATAAACTTTGCAGAGAATTACACAAATTTCTTTAGTAAACTCAAAATAAAAGGATCAGCTAAGTTGTACACAATATTGTGAAATACTAGAGGTGTGGTGTAGATGAAATACTAATTAGATTGGGATGGGCCAGGTTATCTTCATAAGTTCAATAAGTGTAAATAATCTCGGGAAATAGGTAGCCTCGCTCTTCCCATCCTATTGTCTCAAACTCTAGCTACGATGAAGGCACTCCGAATAGATTTGATCAAGAACTTCACTATTCCTAGCTATTAGTCAAGCAACAGAAGGAGGAATTAATTTTAGCTATTACTAGCTTAATTGTACAACCTCTATCCATACCCACTAAAGATTCCCTCTCCAATACTTAATTATTCTCTCCCAACAACAATCAAGCAAGTACGATAGACTCCATATCATCATCAATGGATATTCATTAATGTATTGAAAGGAATCCAATAGATTTACACTTAATTAAACATCATGAAGTTAACTCTAGAAATACCCACTCCAATTAAGTATTCATCATCACACACTTCTAGATAATGATTTTAGCGCCTGGTTAGTTGGACAGGCCCAAAAACACAATCATCAAATGCACTACTGAATTTAACAAGAAGAGTACATAAATCAAAAGCATAATTATCCTTCAACTACAAATTAAAACTAAATACTAAAGAAGAAAATAGAGCACAAGATCTTTTACAAAAATCAATCAAAATCCCTTTCTCATCTAAAAGATGTTCTTCAAATAAAAGAGGAAAGATGATGGATGTGTACTTGACTTTCTCTCAATCTCTCTCACCGTATATTTTCTTCCTTTCTCCCCTTCTTTTGCTCATTTTCTCCTCCTCTCCGTAGTGTACTTCTATTTCCTATTTATACTCAAAAGTAGGGTACTTTCTTTCTTTTTCAGCAATAGACAATTATTCCTTAATAGCATCATTCCTAATGTAATTTGGCTGGGTTCGCCGATGAAATTTGTGAACCGCTTCTGATACTTAATCTTCTTTCTTCGCCATATCTAAATAACTTCGCGGCTCACCTGTGCTGTTTCGCCGATGCCAATCATTGAACAATGGACCTTAAATTTAACTTAAGTTTCGGAGTGTCATCTAGTGATTTAACCGGCTCGGCCACAGTGACTCATGAACTACTCCAGGCATTCCTCCTATGAGGTAGTAACCTTCATCTTTAACCGCCTCGCATTGGGCCGTCGTTTATTTCCTTTTTTACCCTATTTTGGCTCTTTTCTTTTAAATAGGCATCTCGCACACAACAAAGCAAAAAGGGAATAAAATTCAACTAATCAACTCGAGAACTAGACAAAAACTCAAGGTTTAGAGTCTAATGAGTTGGTAAATTACCAACTAATCAAACTCCCAAACTTGAATCATTGCTTGTCCTCAAGTAATGCAATACTTTCAACTAAATGTCACATTTCTTCACAATTGTGACTACGTCAACCATGACTATGACAACCCAAAAACACTCATCATGCTCAAATAAAAGAGAAGAAATACCCCAAAAGACCAAAAAATGAAGGTTTTTTCAATAAGGCAACAACTTTTTATCAAGTAAAGCTTTTTGAAAGGAATCATTAACCACACGGTGGCATTTCTCACAACCAAGTAACACATAGCATCTCAAGTTGTAATCATCAAAATTCAAAGCTTGCCTTAGAGTCGTGACTCCTTGTTCTAGCGTTCATATGAACTCTAAATGCTCTTGCATCCCTAAAAGGAATGATGTCATTCACCAAATATAAGGATCCCTATTCTCTTGACTCTCTTTGATCATTTGAATGCATACTGGTGGATCAATAGGGCGACACTCACATTCACTCTCTCCGAAAAGATATCTTCATGCATACACGTGACCCATAGGCTCTCCCTTCATGTAATTTGCCACTAATGTAGAGAGTAGATGCACCTAGAATCATTTAGACTTCATGGGGCCGTGATGTAGATTAAGGTCGTGGTATGAACATTTGGCTTAGTGACTAGATCCTCCCAAATGCTTTTCGGTACATGCCTTACAACAATTTTTCTCACTCAACCTTCTTTTCCTTTCTTTTCTTGTTGATGCCTTTCATTTCTTTAATACTCCCCTTTATAACCCCTCTTTAGCTTCCACCACTAGTCTTATTACCTCAAGAGGGAACACCACCACACAAATAGTCTTTTTTTCTTTTTGATTCATCTTTTTCAGGCACTTTGACTAAAGGTGATGTTCCCTTTACACTATTATTCTCGCTCTTCCCCCTTGTTTTGCATACCCCCAAACTTAAGCTCTTGCCTATTTTTCACATTTGCTTTTCTCACTCCCTTCTTCTTACGCCTTGAGCCTTACTTCAAGACTCCTATCTTGTCATTAGCTTTTTAGGGACAATGGGGGCCAAAAGAGGAATTAAGAATGGTCTTAAGGCTTGTAATGTGGTTGCCAAGGAAAGGTTTTAAGGCTCAAAATTGGATAACAAGGACTAATGATCATGGAGGGCGTATGGTTTAAGTGGCTAGACAACTGAGGGCCTAAACTCATTTTCTTGGTGCCACTACATCTTAGGGATTTCTTCCTGAATCACATTTAGGGCAAGTTCTAGACAAGATGTAATACACACATTCACAAAAATATCCTCACACACAAAGCATCATCTTTATAAGGTCTACAAGAGTTATTTTCCCAAATAAAACATCACATTAGGACATCAAGCAAGCAAACATCATAAGTCAAGAAGGGAATTTACAATGTACAATCAAGATTACTCGTGCTACGGTGTCAATATTTGCTCATTATCTTCATCATCATGCCCTTGTTTTCAAATTCTCATTTCAACACAAGAAAAATTTTAGTTGGTGCCTCTTAAAACAACTTCACAACAAACTCAAAATGAAATGGCATTTCCTTAAGAATGTCGTTACTCAATCCATCGGGAGAACAACCCGCTCGACAACAAAATTAACTAAAATAAAAGAATTCTCCTTGAAAAGAACCGTGGTCAAAAAGAAAACCTCAGTTTTAATTTCTATACTACTCTATTTACAATGGAAAAAAGAAACACAATTTTGGGGTCATCTCATTCAAACCAATCTAAAGAAGAACTAAGAAGCAAGTGATGATCAAAAACAATCATTCAAAGAGTAGGTGGTACCACCCCACAATTGGAGGTTCGCCAAGATAATTCACGAGCGCTAACCGGGACGCCCGATACTTAACAGCATGTGGGAATTCGGCTTACTTTAGGCGGTTCAAGCGACATTTCACCGGTCACGTTTCGAACCACCAGTATGGATTGGTATTTATAGGTTGAGGGGAAGGTGGGAATTAATGTGGGTGAGTTGATGGGGAGTTGGAAGGTGAAAAGGTGGAAAAAGTGAAATGGAAGAATATAGGGAATTGGGGATGTTGGGTAATGGAGAGACAAAATTGGAAAGAAAATGTTGTATAAAGAGAAGCTATGGAATATTTGCATAATTAGGGTGCCCGCATTTGGGATTTTGTGGGCCCATCTATTTAGATTCTTCCTTTTTTTACTCAAGACAGCCCCGAACGGCATTACAACAAATGTTCACTAATTCCATTCGCGGTTTGCCGATGTGCTTCATTTTAACTTGTATTGTGTCCAAGGATCCGGTCTGTCCTGGCGATTCACGAATTGAAACTATGTCCCTTCCGGTTATCCGCATATGTGTCCTAGCTTCATGTACTGCCGTATCGCGATACACCTACGACCCATGAACTGCTCGTGGTTCTCGCCAGCTTCTTGCCAATTCTTTCTTCCCGAGCTTCTTCTACTTTGCCTCTCATCTCATTCCTACACAAACAAAAAACAACAAAAACATCAAATAATTCAATAAACACTGGTTTGCCTCCCAAGAAGCTCCTCATTTATCGGCTGCAGGGCACCCACGTAGTCCTTCAATTCTTCATTGGATCGGTCATCCACTCCGTCTCATCTTCAATCCCTTATCCTCATCATCATTTTGGTCTCCAATCACCTTGCATTTCGGTGGAGTTCCAGTTGACTAATACACCAAGGTGACTTCCTTACCACCAACCCGAAATTTTAACTCTCTAAGCTCCATGTCTACCATCAGCTCTCCCTCAGAGCCAACAAAGGTCTTCCCCAAAATAATGTGGAACTTCCACATCCATGTCACAACTGCACAACAAAATCAGCCGGGAGAATGAACTTGTCCACTGGCACTAGCATATTCTAGCACCCCCCGTATCTTGATTGACCTATCTCGCCATTAGTAGCCGCACGATGTCGGGGTTTCAAGTGATTCCGAGGCCTAATTTAAAAATGAGCAGGGAATCAAATTTATACTTGCACCGAGATCACATAGGAGATTTCTTTAAACACACAAATCCCAATTGTACATGGAATAGTAAAAGCTCCCTGATCTTCCCCTTTTGGGAGAAAGTTGCTCATCATTACAAAGACTACAATGGTGTGTTTTCTCTTCATTTCCGTGAATCAACCACCTTCTTTTCTTCAACAAATCTTTCATAAACTTGGCATAATCAAGCATCAAAGTGTCCATTAACGATATGTTTATGGGACAACTTGCCAACATGTCAACAAATTTCTTGAACTGATCCTCCTTCTTTTTCTTGGTTAACCATTGCGGATACGGTTGTGGGATTCTTGATTCAACCTTATCATCAACCGAATCCTTCATGTCTGCCTCTTCATCATCAACTTGGAATAAGTGGATCTCATCATCCTTTCCTCCTCGTTTCTTCCTCATCATTTTCTTCATTCTCGTAATCATTGGCATTTTATCAACCTCATCTTCAACTACCTTCTAGTTCTCCACCTCACAAGGCTTCTTGGGGCATCTCCAATCACCTTGCCACTTCGGGAAAGTGACAATAGCCATACATTGACCCTCTTTTTCCGGATTAGGCATTGTATCACTAGGTAGTACCTTTCTTCATTCTCAGTTCATTTGAGCTTATAAGTGGTTCATTTGAGCTTCCAAATGCTTGATGGAGGCCGAGTGAGAACTCACTATTTGAGAGAGGTTAGACACCTCCCTCTTAATTCTTTCACCCTACTTTCTGGCCGACTCCACCTTCTTCAAAACTCATGAGAGCATTTCTTCAATTTTGGAGCTGCCCGCATCACTTACCCCCTGGCTGATTGTGAGTATTTCCAACTTTAGAGGTGGAATGTATGGATTTTCACTTGATGGGTAACGATCTCCTTCTTGGTTGGCTCTCTATCGCTCCACCTCTCTCATTCCTTTTGGGCCATCCTTGTTGTTCACAATTTCTCCACCCTTGGTTATCATCCCTTGGGCGCCACGAACCTTGGTTTTCTCCTTGGAAGATAGGTCGAGGCCCTCCTATTTGGTTACCCATATATTGACATTTTTGTCATATAGTGGTAGTATGCCTTCTTTCATATTGCAGGGACCTTTCATTCCCACAAAGATTTACCACTTTCGACTCCGCCCTCATCACATGCTTGGTCAATTCTCTCAGCTATCATCTTGGCAAGAGTCTTATCCCGCCATCATCCCTTTGGCAACTCCGCTGCTAATGCACTTAACATCTCATGAGTAGACACACTCGCCTTCTCTTTATGTGCCAAGCCCTATTGGTTTTTGCATTCTGGCCAAGGAGAGCTTTACAACCCATATGTTTAGTCCATAATTTATCCCCGCCTAGGTTGTTGGCAACGGATTTGTTGATTGAATCAAGGGCCCTATGAAGCCTCTGAGAAGCACTCGATTCAAAGAATCCATGATTTGGGCAAAGAGCAAATCCCTTCTTTTTAAAACCTTAACCATGCCTCGTGCAAAGGCTCTTGTTCTTGGCACAAGTTTGTGATATCATCCCCGCCAGAACATCTTTGGAGGGAGGGAAAACCAATTCAGGAAAGCCCCTGCTAACTCTTTTCCACGGCAATACACCCAGGAGGAAGTTCCTCCACCCACATTGTTGCTTCCCGTCAATGAGAGCGGGAAGAGTCTCAACTCCGATCGACTCGACTAATGTTTGTGATTTTGAGGGATGGAAAATTTCTAAGAAATTCCTCATGCCACTTGCATCTTTCGCTTAGTTGCCGAAAGCCCTTTCATCTCGCAATAAGTGCAACATAGTACTAGTAACATGGAACACCGCATTCTCTACTACCTAAGTGGTGTGCGAATGGCTCTGCAATTTCCGCATCACCGGGATTATCTTCTTCAAGTTCGTGTTCCTCCACTCTGAAAGCTATCTCCCCGCTTTTGGGAGTGATGGCTCACGAGGTGGTAAGATCCTACAACCAAGCTATAAAAATCAAATCAAGTAGCTACAATGCACACTAATTTAACTTAACAATTAATCACAAGATCATCAAATGTCAATCCTCTAATGGCACCATTTTTGATAACGCCAAAAATATATTCTTCTTTAAGTCAAAGAATATACATGGTCATTGTATCAAATCAAATAACTCGACGAGTGTCGGGGTCGAATTCCACGAGGACAAGAGAGTGATGAATTCAAGCATCGATTGAGAAGTTTATTATCTTGCACCATAGATATTTAACATAAAAATAGAGGAAATTTGGGGGAATAAACTTTGCAGAGAATTACACAAATTTCTTTAGTGAACTCAAAATAAAAAGATTAGCTAAGTTGTATACAATATTGTGAAATACTAGAGGTGCGGGGTAGATGAAATACTAATGAGATTGGATGGGCCAGTTATTCATAAGTTCAATAAGTGTAAATAATCTCGAAATAGGTAGCCCGCCTCAAAACTTATCGATTACCCCCCGGCTAGAGTTTTCTCAAACTCTAGCTATGATTTAGCGCACCCAAAATGGATTTTGGGATCGTTGACTTCACTATTCCTAGCTATTAGCCGCTAATTAGGAAGAGGAAGTAATTTCAGCTATTACTAGCTTAATTTACAACATCTTATCCATATGCACTACTAGATTCAATACTTAATTATTCTCCCGAGAAATAATCAAGCGTTATAGATAGATTCATATCATCATCAATGTATCTTCATTAATTGATTGAAAGGGAATCCAATAGATTATTACTTAATTGAGCATCATGAAGTTAACTCTAACGATACCCAATCAAATTAAGTATTCATCATCACAAATCTCTAGATAACATTTAGCTCTCATAGTTAAGAAATTCAAAAACACAATTATCAAATGTATCATTGAATTTTTATAAGAAGAGTAGATAAATCAAAAGCACAATTATCCTTCAACTATACCGAAATAAATAATACCAAAGAAGAAAATAGAGCACAAGATCTTTACCAAAATCAATCAAAATCCCCTTATCTCAGCTAAAAGAATGTTCTTCAGCTAAATTGCGAAACAATGATGTGATGTGTACTTTATTTTCTCAATCTCTCTTACTTCATATTTTTATTTCTCCCCTTCTTCTTCTCTCTTTTTTTTCTCCCTCCTCCGTAGTGTACTTCTCTCTTCGTTTATACTCAAAAGTAGGGTACTTTGCCTTCCTTTTTCAAAGAATGGATAATTATACCCTTAATAGCATCATTCGGGAACCGGTGAAGGTACTTATCACGAACCGCTGTGTACTTGCTCTTTCTTCTACCATATCCAAGGAACTTTGGCGTTTCTCGCCTTGCAGCCGCCATGCCAACTTGAACCGCTCTAGACCTTAAATTCTAATTCCGTAAGTTTCGAGTCGTCATTCTAAGGATTGAACCGGCGTCTCGCCATGTGACTCGTGAACCCGCGCAGATTCCTCTTATGAGGTAGTGACCTTCATCTTTGAACCGGCGCTCGTGAGCCGCCGCTCGCTTATTTCCTCTTTTTTACCCTATTTTACTTTTTTCTTCAAACTAGCATCTCTGACAAATAAAAGCAAAAAGGGAATAAAATTCAAATAATCAACTCGAGAGCTTGGAAAAAACTCAAGCTTAGAGTTCAATGAGTTGGTAATTATTGAACTGTCGTAGAGCTATCCTAATCCTTTCTAGGGCAAAGCACTTTAACAAGTGTGCATATCACCAGGTGCTTCTCAAAGTGGAAGCACTCTCTTGAGAGGTCCTACAAATATATATCCTATGTTGGCTCATAGTTCAAAGATCTAGGACCCTCTAATCCTGCCTACTCAAGCTAGGCACTACTCCCAAAACATGCATATTGTTCATATAGTCATATTCTCAAACATAGCTTAAATCTCGAATATTGGGAGTCTTAACTCCAAAACATATAAATTGCCTTGAAAACCTTGACTAAATTCATGATAAGCATACTTAACTTTTCATAGGTTTTCCCATGTCATGAAATCATACATAATAAGTAGACTTCATAATTCAAAATCATGGTATCACAAGCCGAGAGTTCATAAACATTCATGCATACTAGAAAACTCATCATTCTCGAAATCATAGGATCGTAAGGTTTGAATTTCATAAAACATGCATAATAGGGAATAATTTCTAATAACTTGAAATTCATGAATTAAAATCAAATTGAAGGTAAAATCAGCCCCAATAGTCTTAAATCATTAATTAGAACATGAGGGAATTGGACCCATAGATATAGCATAGATAATTTTATAGAATTGATTAAAACCTAGAATTTTAATACACTTAATTGGTGATTGAATTCATGGAATGTAGGAAGAAATTGGCATTTAGGGTAGAAGAAATCCCCCATTCATGCCCTTTGCATACTCCGGTAACATGATATCTAAGCCTGGCCTTGGAAGAGATTTCAATTCAAAGCATTAATGAGAGCATAATGACTTAGGCTAGGTTAAACCTCTCAATACACTCTAAGGAAGCTTAAAAGACGCTATTAGGGGAAGTTAGAGCTTAAGAATTTATAAAATGCTCCCCAAAAATTGGGTATTTAAATTCTTAATCAAGTAGCTCATAACGACTCCATCCAATGAGTTTATTGTAGGACTTCATAACTCTTGGATCCATCCGTCGTTTCCTGTAGCACTTCGGTACTCCTATGAGTTTCTCTCGACCACGACTAGACAGACAAGTCCTTTATAAGGAAACAACAACTCCTCACTCCTCTCGTTGTCACCACCATCACTTCATTTGTATAAATTTCAACTCCTTCCAATGGATTTATACCACGGATCGTTACTCACCCCAATGGTTCATGGTATTCGGGTCCGTTGTTTCTAAACCAACTTAACCCCTTCTCAACATTTTAATGACACCATCGACGACCAATTGAATGAACTAGTAAGACATTGCTAGACTCGGGTTGCTTCGATAAGGCTTCGATCAAGGCTTACACTGACCACATAACCGGTCGTTGTTTCCAACAACGATCCGCTCCTTTGAGTCATTTTGTGACTCGTGTAGATTTTTCTATTTTCCGTTTCAACCCTGGGTTCATCTTAGGGTCTTTTGGTGTTACAAAAGATATACATTACTTACATATATGTATTAACAAAGATTATTATGATGTACCAGTTTACCGTGATAAACTATTTTACACATTGATCATAATATCATATTTTGTCCTACGCATCATTTAGAGATTCAAGTACGCTTCAGTTTATTGTTTCATGTTAATTTTATTATTACGGGTTTTGTCCATCACTTGAGATATTCTTGCTAACCTTGCTTTATTCACCTATTTTACATATCATATATTACAATTTACTAATGCCATTTGGCTCTCATATCTTATGTATTATGTAGACTCGTGTAGACAGACTGCATGTGCATCGTATGAGGACTTCTACTATCATTCAACTTTAACACGAGGCCCCTACTTTTGGAGAGTCCCGCTATTTGAGTTATTTTACTTTATAGAGTTGAGGTGAATGCGTGGTGAGCTTTGTCCCACCTATCTTCGCTATTGGGAGGCTTCCATGATGTTATTAGATACTGAGCTAATGTTATTCTACACTATTTCAATTATAGAATAAATTTCTTTATTATGTCGAGTTCACTATGTTTCAACTTATGCATTGTTTAATGAGATTTAAACCGACAAGAACTGGGACAAGGACATGCTTGGATCACAAAAAGTTGGTCTAAGTATCGATCGACGCCAGTCTAGACTTGGGACGTGACAAATTCAAAAGGCCCGTTAGCTCAAACAGTCCCACCAAATGATGAATATATCCCTAGTGTCTCTATTTGAGCCTATGAACCTCTTTCTTACTCAACCGTAATGAAATCGAAATCAATTATAAATTGATTTCTTTTAATCCATCCTTTCGACACTTGTGGATAATATGAGTTGCAAAAATCCTTAAATTGGGAGAAGGAAGAAAGAAAATAAAAATATAAATGAGTATCCAAGCGACTTTCCAAAGCACAATAAAGAAGCAGCAATGAAGAGCTAGAAAAGGAATATAAAATGAAAAAATATGAAAGAACAAGAAAAAGCAAAAAGAAGTGAAGAAATAGCTCATCATGAGTTGTTTTGGGTTCTGAAATATGAGAAGAAGTGGAAGGGAGAAAAAGAAGGGGATAAAAAAAAAGGTAACAGGAGTTGAAAGGTAGTGTTCAATGAGGGTAAAAAGTCACTACATATTTATCCTACCTCGCCCAAGCCAACATTAAAAGCTTAGAAAAGCCCTTATATTATCTCAATTCAACCTCGATTTTTCAAAAATGTAGGCACTTGAAAACAAAAAGCCCAAAGTAGTTGCACATGACTTGTGAATATCTTTAATGAGAGTTGAGTGTCTTTCTCTTCTTTAATCAAAAATCTGTCCTCACCTATATGTGAGTTTACTATCAAAATGGAAAACTTCATTGGTCTTACGTGAGGGCATGTGATTATATGACTAGGTATGATTGCTTTCCTGACCCAGGTGTCTTGCATAAGTTAGTGGTTTGAATTTGAAATAATATCATAATGAGAGTGCATGGTCAATATTGATAGTTGTGAGAATTATATTTCCATATGATAAGGGGGGTGGAAAAAATTAACAAATGAATGTCGAGAAGTCATTTGTCAAAACCATCATACACATTGCACTTTGTGAGATGAAACATTATCTTAGAGTAGATTTTCTTATTTTAGTTACTTGAGAACAAGCGAAAACTTTAGGTTGGGGATGTTGATATATCGCATTTTATGACACATTTGTACTTTTTCGTAGGTTTTCGCATATTTTTAAGTACTATTATAAGTTAATACTAATGTTGTTTTTCTAAGATTTAGAAATTACATGAAATAAATAAAGTTATAAAAACCGTGGAGTGCGTATCAGCGCATTCATTATATAGTCTGGCTCTGAACTATGATTGAGATTCGATGATGTGTAAGCAACTCGAAAATTACAAGTGTGAAAAACATATGGTGCTAGTTAATGGGTAGTAGAATCAATCTACGACCGTAAATGGGTACCACAAGTCGACTAGAGAATCCACATATTGGAGTTTTAACATGAAAGGCGCTCACAGATTCGATGTACGAACCATAAAGCAGATTTACAATGAGGCTATTAGAGGCCAAGATGCAATTCCATCGAGAAAATTTTGCACCATATTGATTTTATGGTCCGCAAATCACTTAAGGTTGCCGATAGTGATAAGAGGAAGCCATCTCGCGATTGAAATCTATGGACCGTAATTTGATTAGACTAGCTTGTAAGTTGTACCTAGAGTGGGGCCCAAAAAATTAAAATTTAAATTTTTGGCTTAACATAAATTATTTTTGTAGTTCTTTTTGAATAGGTTGTTGAATATTATTTCTAGAATCGCCTTGTGAGAAGAACCCACAAATTTGGAGCCATGAAGGTCAATTAATTTGGATCAACAATTCTTCAAGATTATACAAAGTATTTCATGTTTAATTCAAGATTTTAGTTTTTATCTAACAGAGCACTAATTCTTCTACTAAGGTTCGAATCCAATATGGCTGCAAAAACCAAGAGATTTCATCTAAATCATCGATAGGGTTAAATATATTTGATTAATTTTTATTTTTTTTCAAGTTAGAATCAAGTGGTTTCAAATATCGCTTCATGCAAATTTGTCGTAATTAAACTTGGAAAGAGTTGATAAATGGTAGATTAATCAATAAGGACCCAAGGAGTTAACTCTGTTTTCAATGATGTCAAATTGGGAATAAGTTGAATTTACTTGCGATTATAATCAATTTTTTGAATTCCGATTTATTTAGAAGAATTGATCAATGTACATTGCTTAACCGTTGAAAACATTAGGTGATTGTCTAGGGATTATCCGCATATGAATAGGAAGTCTCTATCAAGTGCCTTGATTGAGAAATATTTGGATGGAGCAACCCCAAATGAGAACTCAAACATTTGTAATTTCTAATGATTATAAATCTCGCATTATAGGTTATAATTTAGTTTTAAATATCAATTATTTTAATATCAAATCTAATAGCATCTTAAGAAAATAAATCATATTTACTATTCTAGTAACCTTTTCTTTTGCTCATTTCCTATGAAATTTGACCCTAACCTCGTGGGTTATATATTTACTTACAATTTTACATCATATTAAGGTGTAAATCTAAGCGTATTTGCAAGCACATTATTGTAATAATATCAACAACTTTTGATTTTATCAAACAAGTATCAAGTTGCCGCAACACTTGTTTAATCGAACTTAAATGCTTAATGAGGTTATCAGAATAAATTATTTTTAAAATAACCGATAAAGTTGTTTTAATCGTTAAAACAACCTAAAAATATACAAATATTTTTATTTAGATTTTTCCAACAAGTGAGGAAGACATTGCAACAACTTCAACACTTGTTTACAAAGTAAAATAGTTGTTGAGGTTGAGCAAAAAGTTATTCAAAATAATTGATGAAATCATTTGAATTGTTGTAATAATTTAAAATTATGCAAACAATTATTACAATGTCTTCACAATAATTTGTTGGAACAATTCAATAAAACCGTTTGATTTTATGAAACAAGTACTAAAGTTATCACAACTTCAACACTTGTTTAATCTAATCAAACAATTGTTGAGGTTAATACAACAAATTATTCCAAACAACACATGAAGTCGTTTGGAAATATTGGAACGACTTGAAAATATGCAAGCATTCATTTGGATTTTCCAATAGGGGCCGAAAGCTGGTCACAAAGAATCTCAACACTTGTTTGACAAAAATTAAATAGTTATTGATGTTGTTGCAATAAATTATCTTAAAGCAACCGATGAAGTCATTTGCATCGCTTTAATAATTTTAAATTATGCAAACAATTAATGCAAAAACTTCATAATTTGTTATAACAACCTTAATAATTATTTTATTTTACCAAAAAATAATGTTGCCGCAATAACTTTCAATTATTTGAAAAAAAGATTGTTGTACTTGTTTGGTAATCGCATAGTTTTTTTCTCTTATTTATTTTGAATGATTAGGTAAATTAATTGATGATGTCTGATTTTCTCCTGTGTTCGACTAAAATGCATTCGGTAAATAATAAGAAATATCACTAGAAGTCCAACTACCACTACTCTAGAAAAAAAAAGAGAAAAGGGTTCAAACACACTTCAACTAGGTCCAAATTGGTCGTTACACACTAACTTTGCTGGGTCCTATGACTCCCCCGGGATTAATTTAAAATAGAATTATTAAACTCTAACTTCTTGGACAAAAGGTGAAAGTGTAATACACTCTCATTAAGAGAGTAAGGAGAAAAAATGCAAAAGTCTATTTTCATAATCTTTTTTCTATTTTTCTCTTTTACTTCTTTTTTCTATCTTTTTTATTCTCGATTTCACTATTCATCTTCTTCTCGTCCATAAGTGATTCCGATCTCCTGCTCCGTGTCAAATTTTTATAATTAAAAATGATAGTTTTTCTAATCTTCTTCTTCTCTTTCTCTCTCTATCTTTTTTATTAGTATTCCTCTACCGCTTCATAACCGATTTCTATGGACTAGTCTCTGATATGGTGAATCTCGTATTATTTTCAAATCATTCCAACTTCAATCTCATTATACTAAAAGAAAACTTAAATGTTTAATTTGATCCTTGTCTCCCTTCATCCATCAATGTCATTTTTCCATTAAAGACCTGCATAATTAATTTTTATTTTTTGACATTTTCTTTCAAAAATACATAATAACAAAACACTTATATTTCTTTTTTTTGCGTATATATAAATCAAAAAAGTCAAAATCCAAATATACAAAAAAATCATTATTAAAAATTTCAGTCGCCGGAAAAAAAATTCACTACCAAGAGGAGGTAATATAAGTACTCTGATTATTAGCAAAACCCAAGAAAAGCAAAAAATGAAAAATTGAATAAAAGGAGAAAGTTTAAGAAGAAAAAATTAAAATATGAAATTTAATTTTAAAAGTTAATCAAGTTGATTTTAAGAATTTTTTAATTATATTATATTTTTTATGGTGTTATATATTCTATTTTAAATTAGTTCATGGGGGTCATGGATTCCCACAGTTAGCGGTGTAATGTGAAATTTGAACATACTAGGAATGTGTTTAAGCATTTTCCCAAAAAGAATATCTAGGACACAACCGCTTAGCAAACCAAAATCCACGACTTCACTAGAAGAGCTTGCTAAGAAAACAAGAATAATAGCTAAAAGTGAGACATCAAATGAATCCCTGCGAGATTCATCAAGATGAGGGCTCGCGGACAAAAAGCCACTTAGGTATGAAGAAGACATGCCTGAAAAATCTATCCAACGAGGCAAAAGTAGATTTACGATGATGATCATTCTAAAGGTAAATTCTTTAACAAGGCTGGACATGAAGATGGAGATAATGATGATTGTGATCATTATGATAAGACCACAACACCTGAAATATCAAAATTTCCTCCCCGTGAACTAAAATCGAAGCACAAGAAACAACAACCTAGTATTCTATTACCGAGTTATCCGCAACATAGTAATTTCACGACCTTGCACGCTTTAATATTAAAAGTATCGTGCATGCTAATTATTGTATAAAGATATTGGATAAGCGTAAAAGTTGGGTGGTCATATTATTGTGAGATCACAAATGGGAAGGTCCTTTAATGGAATTTAGGAAGACACTTAGGATCAAACATTGAAGAAATTATTTAGGTAAATTTATTTTGAGTTACTTCTAGGACCTTTTCATTTAAATCACTTCATAGTTTCAAATGACTATGGTGTATAGCTTTCTTCAACACAAAGATGACATATAATAAAAAGAGATGAGATTTGGGTAAATTATCGTGGCATACTAGCTTATTTTGGCATGAAAGAGTTGGTGCCGGTGACTGGATTGAGATGTCATTCTCTTCCACTCATTAAAGACAAAGAAGACAACTACGGTAAGGAATTGGAATTCATGAGCAAGAGCTATAAGGAAAAGAATTTACTTCTGCTAATATGGAATTCACTCAATCTCAATAATTTATAAAAAGTCACCGTACTTGAACTCATTTGTTCATTGATTAGCCATGAAATTATGACTCATTTGGAATCATAAGCATATACTTTAAGTATTCTCAATGCATGATTAGCTAGTATTTTTATGTTATTTTAATCATTTTCAAGAAAATGGACTTGGGATATCAAAAAGGAGCACAAGTTGAAAAAATGAGCAAATCATAATTGAAGATAAGCATGACCTAATTTTACGGTCCGCAAAACCATATTGTGATCCAAAGAAAGAGAAATCCCAACATAAAAATAAACAGAAATACTAAAGAGCCGGGAAGACTGCTTTTTGCGGTCCGCATTCCAACTCGTGGACCACAAAGCTTAAATGGCTACTCGCAAACTCATGAAGATACTTCGGCATCATTCATTCCTATTTTGCAACCGCATTCCCGATTCTCCATGTTCCAAGCCAAATTTCAAAAGTGAAAGATGTCCTAGGATTTAAGTCAAGATCCACTCTAGGTCCCGATGTCTAAAACCATGCACCACAAAAACCTTGCTTTTTGCGATCGCAGAGGAGGTCAAGGTGGCATTTTCATAATTTTTATTGATCTCAATTTTGAGTCTTTAAAAGATATTTCTAAGGTTTGTGATGACATCATTATAGTAGGGGTTTCGACTGGTTTCTCAAGAACCCCGCTCTAAAATATTGAAGTATGGAGATTTAAGCTTTAATATAAACAATTCTTCTACCCTCTTGGATTCTACTCATTATTTATCGTAAGCATTCATATCTCCTAACTTTTCTCTTGCTTTTATTAGCAACATGAGTAGATAATTTAATAGCCGATTCGGGACTAATAATGAGGTTATGTATTTCGATCTTTCTATATAGAATCTTCATGCAATGTTCTAAATGTGTATTAACATTTCTTTCATTCTTTAATATTTTTTAATGGTTGCAAACATTAAGAGCAATTTTTATTCTCTACTTGCTTGACTAAAGAAGTGTAAAATTAGAAAAAGAAATTAATAACGGTGCTTGAGGTCTTACATCCCATCTTATGACTTGAGCTTTAACTAAAAGTCAACCCTAATTCTTGGTAAGGCAAATTAGTTCTACATTCAAAGGGACATAAGGACTTTGACCGAAATTTTACTAATTGGTCGAAAGACCTTAGTGAAACTATCAAAATCACCTTGTTGCATATTTGAACACCCAAAATTAATGAGTTTCTATGAGAAGAGCAATCGCATTACTTCCTCTTTGAAAAATGTAACCTAGTCCACTCTACTTATCAATATACAATTTTACGTTGAACAAGCAATCAAAACAATCAAAGTAATTTCCTCTTTTTTCGTAAAGATTTAGACTGGGGTCGAGCATTACACTAAATACATAATTTCTTTGCCTTATCTTTGTGGGATTTGACCCCAACCTCATTGAATTCTTTATATGATTAACGACCATTTTATACCTTTTTATCGCAATTTGGGTGACATTAAATTTTAGTATTGTTTCCAAAAAATATGATTTAGAAATTACCAATTAGTTAAAATTATACTTTTTACCTTTATTTTTTGTGTTACTCTAGTTATTGTTTGTGTTGATATAGGTGACATGATGGTTCTGCATTCGGATGATAGGAATGTTGTTGAATTGGGTTTTGCTAATGTCATTCATCCTCCACATATTCAAAACAATGCCAACTTCCATGTCAATGAACAATGATTAACCTACCTAGCATGAAAGGTCTATTCGGGGGCTTTGACTTATGAAGACCCGAATAGACACTTGAAGAATTTTTGAGGTTTGTTTGGCCTATCGTTTTTAGCCAATGTTTCATGAGAAGCAATTAAGTTGTTCTTCCCTTTCTCTCTCACTCGGGAAGACACCTCTGATTGGGATATTTGCCCAAGAAATCTATTACAACATGCGTAGAGTTGGATCAAGCCTTTCTTGAAAGATTCTTTCCACCATCGCGTATGTTACAACTCCGTGATGTGTCAATGAACAATGATTAACCTACCTAGCATGAAAGGTCTATTCGGGGGCTTTGACTTATGGAAGACCTCGAATAGACACTTGAAGAATTTTTTGGAGGTTTGTTTGGCCTACCGTTTAGCCAATGTTTCATGAGGCTAAATTAAGTTAAGTCTTTTCCCTTTCTCTCTCACTGGGGAAGACACCTCTTGATTGGGATCCCAAGAAATCTATTACAACATGCGTAGAGTTGACCGAAGCCTTTCTTGAAAGATTCTTTCCACCATCACGATGTTACAACTCCGTGATGAAATCAATAACTTCCAGTAAACTCAATGTAAGCTCTCTTCATGAACCATGGATACAATTTAAGAAGAAGATAAAACAAATCCTAAACCATGACTTTAGTGATATCATGCTCCTCCAAGCATCTATAGGTTACTTGACGCGGTCAAAACTTGATTACAAATAATGTAGTGGAGGGATCCTCAGAAAATTCTTTTGGAAAGTGGCTAACGGGTTGTTTGACAAGCTAGTAAAGACAAATCAAGATTAGCATACAAGGGAATAAAAAGTGGTTGAAGGAGTGCTCTTCAAGGGTATTGCTCAAGGAAGCAATTAAAAATGAGGAAGAAAGAGATAAAACATGGAACAACTTATGATGCAAATAGCGGTGCTCACTAAGTATGTTATGGGAGCTAGCCCCAAAAAGTGAACTCGTCGAGTCATGTGATTGGAACCTCAAGATGAGAAGTGCTACTAAATATTTGAAGAGGAGGCTCATTTTGTGAATAATCAGCGGGGGTTCTGACATAACTACCATGGATCTAATCAAGGGTCATGGTGGCAGTGGTCAAGGGAATCTAGGTTGGAACAAAGATCAAAGGAAGTTTCGATTGGAAAATGGAGAACAACCAAGGATCTGGTGGAACCAAGGTTATAATAATCTGAGTTCAAATCCATATGTCTCTCTAAGAGGCAAAAACAACAACTTTCTAGCCAACCTCCTACTAGTGATCCCGCAAGTTCAAAAATGAAGGTTATGCTTTCAAGCGTGTTGAAGAGGGTTGAGTCTATCCACTCAAATATTAAAGAGGTTAAAGATGATTTATCAAACACGGGACAAGTAGTCAACTCCACTCAAATCTCAATAAGCAACTTGAGTGCCAAGTTAGCCTAATATCACCCTCTTAATCAAAGAAAAAGGATGCCTCTTCAAAGTGTTGATACCTTGTCTAATCCAAAAGAACGATGCCAAAGAGGGAAGCCATTGTACAACCATCACTACCCGAAGCTGCAATAGGTTCCTTAGTGATGAAAAGGTGGAAGTCGAAGGCACACCAAAGGAAGAAAATATTGTTGATAAAAACCCGATGTGTGAATAGTGATGTGAACCCAAAAAGGAAAAGGACTTGTATTGAGAAGCCTATCAATGTGGAAGATTCTCGCCGGATGAGTATAGACTTCATTTGCATAAAGTATATGGCATAGGTAAAATCAAGGTGTAAGAAATCCCTAAATCTATATTATAATTCCCAAAGCTTCCTCCTCCATTCCCAAAGGCTCTTGAAAAGGCGGGATGGAAAATTTTGCAAGTTCATTTCTATGTTGAAATAATTGTTAGTGAATATCCCCTTGGTGGATCCACTGCCACGCCGAGATATGATAAATTACGAACTACTTACAAAGAAGCAAAGTGTTAGTTTTGACACCGTGAATATTACGCACCAATGGGCCGCATTGTTTCAAAACTCATCGTCTAAAAGAAAGAAAACTCGGCGTTGTTACACCTTACAAGTTCCTAACATATAGTCACCGTGATGCCCGTATGTTATTCAAGAATTTTAGAGTATGACGTGTACGAGAAAGGGCACGGGGAAAGGTCGAACTTAGCACGTAATCTGGGAGCGAGGGAAAAGTTGGCCTGACAAGCTTCCAAATAGGGCAACGTGTCACTGACTTGATGAGCTGATTTTACAATACTTTTGAAGCTTAAAACAAAGGAAATATGAAAATCTAGTATATTTAGGTCGATATAATGTGTTTGTGTTAAGTGTAGCAGGAAAACAGTTCGTGAATCGTGAAATGTGCAAATTAATGCCGAAAACAACTAAATAGGAGGATGTTAGGCACTTCACAAGTCGCGTTGGCACTTAGCAACTCAAGCTTCGAGTTCACGGGCAAATTTCAGTTTTGAAAATGTAGAACAAAGGTACTTAATCTAAGTCAAGGCACGACTCATTGGCATCTAGTAACAAGTCATGAAATCCGGGAGATGAATTCATCGAAGAAGCAACTAAGTGGAGATAACGGATGACATAACGAATCGTTATTGGACTATACGACTCGTTGGGAGATCACCGGAGCCAATCATAGGGTGCAATGGAAAATTGAAGAGACTCGACCACGAGAGGCCTAATGACTCGTGCCTTGGCACAACGAGCCGTTTGCGACCCAAGGTCACTACCGGGCCTAGTGTCGAGGATGACTGCTTTTTTAACCGAGCACGACTTGTTAAAGGTCCTAACGAGTCATTACCGAAGTTCGTGACCACCGATGACCTAATCCAGTTTTAGTTAGGAAAAGGTTTTTTCAAACTATAAATACATTGTTTAGGTTTATTTTCGAGACAATTTAGTTTTACTATTTTTCACATAGATTTTTTGGTGTTGTACTATTACTCTTGGTTCGAAGAAACAAAGTTTACAATTTTGTTCTTGAGTTTGAGGATCAAAATAAACATTGGAATTTCTTCATCTAGTTTGGAGTTCTATTCGCCATTTGGTTTTCTACAATAATTTGTAAGTTGCAATTATGATTTATTCAATATTTGTGATTTGTGATTATTTAAACATGAGTAGCTAAACCCATAAATAGGGTTGTGGGAACCAAGATGAATTAACACACATAGGTTAAACAATTAGTGATTCTTGTACTAGGCTTAATGCATGTATTGTTTTTTCCTTGTTTTAATTATTTCTTAACTAAGCAAACATTAGACCTCCGCCTTATTCTTACTACAGGATCAAGGAGGTAGTGAGTGGAAAAAGGATTAACAATGGAGATTTCGAGGCTATCAACCCTCATCTAATAGCTAGAACTTGTCTCGGGATAGCTAATCCGATATTAAGGTAAGGGTTAATTAAAGTCAGCACCCGTATATGGACCAAGTTGCGTGGGTGATAATAATCTAGATAGGGGACCAACCATTTAGGTGAACATAACTTATCGATATTGCATGTTAAACACCTAATAGATCACTAGCGTAAAAGCCTTGTGTTTATGAAGTCTTGGGAACACAATCCTAGACAAGTTGTTGATTGAATATAAATCAAATTTGACTTAAGCATTTAGTGCTTTTTATCGTTATTTTGCAGTTTATTTCTTTCCCCCTAGGAAATAAGTAACCCGATAATAATAGCCATTCGCATTAACTCAAGTTCTTTCCATATTCCCTATGGATTTGACCTCAACCTTTCGTTGGTTCTATATTTTTACATCGACTCTCTTTATATCTCAACTCATGTAGGTGTGTAATTTGGGCGATATCAAATTTTTGCGTCGTTGTTTCAGGAATACAACTAAGGATTTTGTTAATTGTGTTTGCTTTACTATTGGTTTTTATTTTCTTTATTTTTATTTTGTTGTTTTTGCTTTAGCGTATCTTAGGTTCGTGCATGCCCAATACTAGAGCCAAGGAAATTCCCGGTTCCAATTTATCACGAACTTGAGCAGACACTAAGGACTCTAGCAGAATGGCCAACATACAAGAACAAGAGATGTTGACCAATCCATAACAAGAATGTTGGCCGAGGAGCAAGCTCTGGGCAAGAGATCATGAGTTAGCTAGGGTTGCTAAAGAACAACGTCTAGATGCTAAAGCAAGTAACGAGCTAGAAGGGAATCCGAGGTCCAAATAGCAGTAGACTCCGCATTTCAATGAGGAAGCATGAGCGTCGAGATAGATGGCCAAGTACACTAGAGCTATCGTTCCTCCCCGCTCCGTTGGGGGCAAAGTTTGATATTACCCGTTGTTAAGTGATCCAACCCAAGCCAACATGAAGGTAATATTTATGTCATGCAACCGATGATGCTCATACTCACTTGAAAAATTTTGTGGGTATCGCAAGGCGCGATGCAAACAACCTAGGAGGAGCCAGGATGCAATCAGACCGAGGTTATTTCCCTTTTCACAGGGATGCAGGCAACGATGTGGTTGGATGAGCCTCCAAATGATTCTATCACTACTTGGGAGGAGCTTAAGAGAGATTTTCTTGAAAGATTCTTCCCACCTTTCCAAAGCGCGCACCTCGAGTACGAGATATTAAGCAACTTCAAAGTAATCAATTCAGAGGCACTTCACGAGACATAGCTGCATTTCAACAGTTAAGTCAAAAGGGTCCCAAATCGTGATTCCAAATGATCACTTTGTTGGAGATCTTCTATAGGTCTCGGAATGCTAACACCAAAGGGCGCAGGTTGTACTATCTGGTGCGTAACCTTTTATGAGTCACATCTATGTAGAAGCTACTGGAAGTTACTTGACGTAATCACCAAAACCAACCGCGTACGGCACACAAGAGAGCTCAGACTGATGGTTCTTATACTTCATAGGTATGTCTATAGAATAGAGAAGAAAGGATGAAGAAAGAGATCAAGATATTACCGAGATAAAGACCACTATGGGCTTCGCTAAGCATCCGATGGAGCCGGAGCTAAGAAAGTTAATGTTGTAGGTTCGTGGCAAGGCCCCAAGAAATGATACAGGTGAATTTGAATCAAGAGGAAGCTAACTATCTAAATGACTGGGCGGGTTTCTCGGACCAACACCCAAGGGTCTAACCAAGACTCTAGCGTCAAGGTCAAGGGCTAAGGCCCAACTTTACAAGGATAAAAATTACAAATCGAGGACAGATAGAGACACCGAGACTGGAAGCAAGTGCGAGAGTACAAGAATGATGTAAGCGGCTTCAGGTGTTCCTCCAAGGAACCGCTGAGCGTAGCTCAGCCGGTTCAAGCGGTCAAGACACGTTGTCCAAAGTACTTAAGATAGAGACAATAGATAGCTATTTTAATGAGCTCCGCGCCGATATTTCGTTATAAATCAAAAGCATGGAATCACGCCGTGGCCATTAAGTGCATCGAGCAAAGAGCCTAAGTCGATGTCTATCGTAATTAATTAGAGGCGTAAAGGCATACTTCCCAAATAGAATACCGTAAAAAAAATCCAAAAAATGACAATTTCTACCGCATGGCGGTCACTTCTAGAGTGGGAAGGCGACAATTGATCCTCCGAGGCCAGCTTGCATTAATGAAACAGAAGATCCCGTATCGATTAATGATGATAGGGATAAAGATATTCCGAGGATCCAAATTTGGTTATACATTCGTGAGGAAAGCACTACTCCTAGTAATACAAAAGAGCATGGATTCGGCAATGAGAAGGAGAAGGAGACTAAACAAAAGTTCACACCGATCTCTGCAAATCTCCTCCTCCTTTTTCCATAGTGGTTGAAGAAAAGGTCGAAGATTGGAAGTATCACAAGTCTTTTCTATGTTTGAAGCAATTGTCCATGAATATCCCATTAGTTGAGGCACTTGAGCAGATGCCTAGCTATGCCAAATTCATGAAGGACCTTGTCACTAGAAAGAGGACCGTGAGCTTTGAACCTGCATATAATTTGCACCATGGTAGTGCAATAGCATCTCATTCACTCGTAAAAGGAGGACCTCTGGGCATGCACCACAATTACGACATTGGAGCCTTTAATTTTGGTAAGGCATTATGTGATCTCGTGTTAGTATTAATTTGATGCCATTAGCACTGCATTGGGCTTAAGCTTGGAGCCCCAAACCACCACAATGGCTTTTCACGGCAAAGATTAAAATTCTGCAGTTAATTCAAGGAATTCATTGCGATGTTCTGAAGTGAAGGTGTAGTCCTTTATATTTCCGACCGATTTTTTCATCCTGGATCGTGAAGTTGATTTTTAGGTCCCTCATTATCTGGGGTGACTATTCCTCGCCATCGTACGTGCTCTTGTAGATATGGAGACTCGTGATGTGCCTTATATTCCTAAGTGAACAACGAGGGTGCTGACATTCAATGTGTGTAGATCCATGAAGCAACCAAAAGATATGAGGGTGGTCTCTGTAATTGAGGTACCGGAACCCGAGTTCCCAACTCAGCTTATGGAGGAGTTATTGATTCTTGATGACCTAGCGCCAGCTTTGATGGATATTGGTGTTGAGGGAGATCCATGCGAGGAGATTGTTAATGCACTTCATTGGCATTTCTGTGGTCATACACCAATGCTCCAAAGAAGATTGATCTAGACTTGAAGAATCTAGTGACCCCACCAAACCTAAGCAATCTATTGAGGAGCCCCAGAGTTAGAGCTCAAAGCACTCCCATCTCATTTGCAGTATGTATTTTTGTACGAACATTTACCTGGGCCATTATCAGAATGACTTCTGAGAAATGGCAAAAGTGGAGGCTTTGGTCTCCATTTTGAAGAATTATAAGAAAGCTTATCATGGACCATTGCATATATTGTTGGAATCTCTGCACCCGATATATTTGCACTCATAGGATCCAGCCTAGAGCTAGATTGTATTTCTGGTATTGAGCATCAACAGAGGTTGAACCCACTCTGGGCGCAAAGAGGTGGTCAATAAGGAAATCATCAAGTGGTTGGATGCGGCGTGGTTTATCCTATTGGCATGTGCCAAATGGGTGAGCCTACCCAATGTGTATCGAAAAAAGGAGGAATCACTCGTGGTCCCAAACGCTAACAATGAGCTTCACATTTCAAGACCCGCCTACCGTTTGGAGAGTATGCATGGAATACGTGAATCTAAAATATTGACGCAAAAAGGTCATTTTTTCATGTCATTCATGGACCCGATGTTAGACAGAGACGGTGCGTAGGATGATACCGTTTCCTTGACGGTTATTCGGGGTACAATCAGATTTCTATAGCCCCCGGCACGTTGATAAGGACTCACGCTCACTTGCCCTTGCGGTACTTTCTTTTAAGAGAATGTCGTTCAGGTTATATAATGCACCCGCCACTTTTCAGCGTTGCATGATGTCCATATTTCTTACATGGTGAAAGACATCATTAAAGTCTTATGGATGATTTTCTATGGTGGGTGATTCATTCAAAGATTGTTTGGCTCATTTGAGAAAGGTGATGTAGAGATGTGACAAAGCTCAAACCACACCTCTACCTAAGTGAGGTGCTCTGACGTTGTCAATAAAGAACCCAACTGTGAGGTTTGGCCCATCCCATACTCTTAATAGGGAGACTGATTATAGCCGGTAATTGAACTTATAAGGTAGTTATCAAAATAGGGGATTCTAAAGAAAATCAATAAAAAACAAATATCAAAATTCCGATGTTAAGTCAATATCAAAGAGCAAGTAGGGTTTGTGTTCTCCATGGGTTCATAACTACTTTGGGTATACACCCGTGATTATCACCAATACTTATAGAATCGATAACTTAGGTTCATTCAAACGACCAACCGGCCCCTATTGAATGACTATACTAATCACTTAATTTTAAGTCTCATGAGCTGCATCAAAATATCTATCACTAAGTTTCGTATTTAACTATCCCGCGACCATAGCTCAAGTTAATACAATGATCATCAAGATCAAGGCCCGCGTTGTAATTCTCTTTTCCTAATCTCTACCTCCTCTTCGACCAAAGCAAGTGAAGAATTCAGCACTTCCTAACGCTAACACTATTAAGAATCATTAAAGATGAAGAGAATACTGGGTTTATAAGTGTTTGTATTGGTTTTAAGATCACTGTGTAACCCTAGCTTGTTAATTCATCATGGTTCCCACAACCCTAGCCATGGAGGTTTTAGACTCTTATAGTGGTAAAGTTGTGACTTGTATTCATGAATAATAATAAAATCAATACTTACACAATGATTGAGGAAAATACTTCCTTTAATTACTCCGCAAAAATCTTGTGAAACAAGCAGCAAGAACAAGATGAATTCAATCCTCTCTCTCTTACTGCTTTTTTCATCATCAGTTCATTTGCCTATGCAGTACAAACCTAAAATGTATTATGGCTGCACAAGAATCTCTTCTCAGGCAACGACAATTTCCATATCTCGTGCCGTTTTCATCACGAGCCAAGGTAAAATCCATAAGAATCCCTACCAATTGTAGCTTCCGTCGTGCCTATTTAGACACTTCAGGCTAAGTGTCGATCTGGTGCATGAACCGTACCTCCTTGATACACCCATACTAATCTCCCATGAATAATTTTTGAAACTTTGGTCTTCCAAGTTCAATACGACTGCTATGGTATGAAATGTACCTTCTTCCCAGTGGTTCGTACATTCCTTCCGTAGTAGGAGTCACACTTTATGCAACTTTTTATGAATTTTATCACGATTTCTTCATCACGACTATACCATCTTGGTACGATCCGTACCGAGACTCGCCGTACATTGCCTCATGCACCTTAAGCCTCTAAAACTTTTCATGGCCCTCATCTTACTCTCGTAGGTCCTTCTACTTACTCGTACCGTGGTATGCACATTAAACCTATTTTGCATCTTTCTGTGCTTTCTTTTTCCAATTTTAGGTCCAACATCAATTCATCCCCAATCAAAGGAAAAGTGCCTTTATATCCACATAAACATACCTAAGTTCATGCTACTTTCTTAGTTTTGAGTGTCGAAAGTGCTGTAATCCACAAAGACATCAAGATGTGAAGAGACCCGCCGCGCTTAATTGGGAAAAGTGCCATTTCATGGTCAGCGAAGGTATAGTTCTCGACATGATTGCAAGGGTAATATGTGGATAGGATCCAAGATTGATGTTATACGCCTTTACCACCCCAATTTCTTTAAAAGGTGTTCAAGTTTTCTAGGTCATGTAGGGTCTTATAGAAGACCATCAAGACTTAATATTGCACATTTGTGTAAACCATTGAGAAAGAAGTGAAATTGCTTTGATGAAGCATGTCTCGGAGGATTTTGAATTCTTTAAAAAGAGAGTTATTGTGTACTAATCGCCCCCACTATAGTGCACTGACTAGTTTTTGCCTTTGAGGTTATGTGTGATGCTAGCGGTGTGGCCCTAGGAGTTGTGTTGGGTCAAAGGTGTGAAAATATTTTCCATCCAATTTATTATGCTATCAAGGGTCTACACGCAAACTCGTAAAAATTATACCATGGACAAAACAAAGAAGAACTATCGGTTTTCCAGGGTTTTTGCATTTGAGAAGCCTCGGGCCTACTTGCTTGGAACTAAGGTGATAGTCCACACAGACCATGCGCTTTGAGATATCTCGATGGTACAAGCATGCCAAGCCATGGTTGATTCAATGGATTCTGCTGCTACAAGAGTTTGAGTTTGAGGTAAAGACTAATAGTGGACTAAAAATCGTGGTGGATCACTTATCAAGATTGGAACCCGGGAGTGCAAAGACTAGAGATGAGCATGACATAGATGATGCATTCCCTGCACGAGCGTGCCCTAGCCGCTCCCTAAGAGCTCATCCCATGGTTTGCGTACTTTGCTAATTATCCGGTGAGTGATGTTGCAATGAGCACTTATCTTTTCACCAAAGGAATAAGTTTATGTCATTGCAAAAATTTTCTGACGAGCCCTACTTATTTCGCATATGTGCCGATGGGGTTATTTGGAGATGCGTGCCCGAGGTAGAGATGTATATATTATGGCCCGCCACTCGTCCCCGTTGAGGCCACCACAAATAAGTGATTCGCACGTACTCCCACAAAAATTCTCGCAAATACGGTATTATTGGCCAAAATCATTCACCATGATTCCCATGATTTTGCAAAGGCATGTGATGCATGTCAAAGGCAAGGAGGCATATCGGAGGCATGAGCTTCCCTCTCTTACTCCCATCCTCGGCCACTGAGCTATTTGATGTAAGGCATTGATTTCGCGGCACATTTGGGAGCTCAAATGGGACGAAGTACATACTTGTTGTTGCTGACTATGTTTCAAAACGGGTGGAAGCAAGCTCCAAACAATGAAGTGGAAGAGTGTCACAAGATTTTCTTGAAGCGTAATATATTTGCTAGATTCGACTTCGGGAGCTATCATTAGTGATGGGGGTTCGCACTTCTATAACCGATTGTTTCGCTCTTATTGGAGAAATAGCGGGGTAAAACACAGAGTTGGCAACACCTCTATCATCATCCGCAGCCTAAGGGACAAAGTTGAAGTCAAAAATCGGGAAATAAAGACTATCTTTGCGAAGATCAAGGGAATGCAAACCGACAGAGCTGGACAAGAAAGATGATGGATGCTTTATGGCCTTATCTCACCGCATTCAAGACTCCTAAGAGTATGTCTCCGTATCATCTTGTATGGAAAGCATGTCATCTTCCGAATAACTTGAGCACAAAGCTACAAAGTGGGAACTCAAGAAGCCGAATTTGACCTGAATGAAGCCGCAAACTTGACGCTTGATAAGTTAAATGAGCTTGATGAATTCCTAAGCAAAGCCTATGAGAGTTCGAAATTTACAAATTAAGGATAAAATTCAGTACGACTGTGAATTGAGAAAAGAGAATTCAATCTGAGTGATACGGGTGTTACTATTCAATTTCTAGACTTCATTTGTTTCGAAAAGTTGGAAGTCTAAATGGTTTCAGACCTTTTCGACCGGTCCAAGTATTCTCCCATGGGGCAATCGAAACCATGAAGGAAAGTGGTTTAAAGTGAATGGTCAATGCAAGAAAGCTTATTTGGGGAGAAGTGAAGAATCAAACTGCAGACTCTTTTGGACCTTGAGTGAAGTTTGAGTAACTTGGGGAAAGCGATCGTGGTTGGTGGTAGACGTTAAATCGTGCGCCGCATGGGAGGCAACCACGGTGGTATTTTTAAGTGAAGCCCGAGTAATCAAAATACCCGCATCATGTCGCGACGTTAAATCAAGCGCTTCGGGAGGCAACCCAAGTTGTAATTGTAAGAAATACGAGTGCCTACGTTTGTTAATGGCAAGGTGTGATTAAGATGGAAAATTTGAAGTTGGAACCTAAAACTAGAACTTCGCCCGTGCAAAATGTCATAGCACGAGTCGTCATTTGACCCGACAACTCGCTCACCCGACCGAGAAGACACGCGTAAAACAAGGAACAATCTGAGCACCTAACGACTCGTCGCTACCGACAACGAGTCGTGGTGTCTTTCGTCGAGTAAACTAAATTTGTCAATATAGAAAATGATAAAGGCACTAACGAGGGACATTACACAAATCGGCAAAATCAACACCCATTACGGGACCCGTCATGAAGTTACAATAGTTCAAGGACCACTTCCACTGAAGTTATGCCATGACTTTGCCGGGGTGACACCAGAGTTGTGTCTTGGAGTCGTTAGGTCCTTGTGTTTTTGAACTCCAGTCATTGCACAAAGGACAAAACTCATTCGTCGCATTACAACGAATCGCTGCACAGTCGTCATAATTTTTTTTTAATAAACTCCCCCGACCCGACCCATGTAATTAGGTTAAAATCTAACTCAAATATATTAAACCCAATTCTTTTACTTTTCAAATTCTCACTTGAGTTTAAACCCAACACCACCACAACTTCAAACTTCCCTCTTCTTCTTTTTCTCTCCCAACCTCACCGAAAATTCTTTGAATTGATACCACAAAGATTCACACACACAAGATCGCACACTACCCTCTGCTCAAGAATCCAAAGGCCTAATCTTCCATAGTTAATCGTGAGTGTCTCTATTGTTTGAAATTGATTAATGTTTGATGAATGTTGTGTTGAAATCTCATGGGCATGAATGTGTGATCCATCAATTGATTTTTTTTGCTTGAAATTGATAGTCAATCCTAGGTGGCATTTAATAATCAAAATAATGAATAAACTTGTTTGTAAAGTGATATTAGAAATTGATTGTTTGTGTTTCGAGTTAAAAAATAGTAAGTATACTGCAAAATGGGGAATAGGTAAACTCAGTGGAGCACGAGCCTACATCACGAGTTGTGAGCTCACCAAACGACTCATCAGCTCGGCCCCGAGTGGAAAATAAATCAAGAGACCAAAGGTACCTAACGACTAAACTAACAACCTGCCTTTGGTAACGACTCACGAGACCCGCCGCAAGTACACCTGGTCCAACAAGAAGAAAGCATGGTCCGAGACAACAAAGGACCTCACGAGTCGCTGCTAGTGGCAATAACTCATTTAGTCACTGCGTCCACCGAGCCTCGCCTTATAAGTATTTATTTTCATCCACCTTGTATACTAACTAATCTTCCATAGGTACAACGGAACCCAAGTATACTCAAAAAGCATCTTCGGCAAAGAAAAAGTTCGTGAGAGGAGTCAACCATCCTACCACATACTGATGAGCCATCCTCCTCCGAAGAGTCAAGTGGCTCGTGGCGAAGGAATATTAAGTGTCGTAAGAAAGTAAACAAAATAGATAACCGTGGCTAGGGCCCACAAACTACAAATTGACAATTTCTGGGCTTGGATGCTCGTACTCCACTAGCAAGTGATCCGTCGAGCCGCATGTACGAATGCCAAGGATAAAGCTACTTCGCTGAGGGCACCACAAACCGGGCAAAACGCAGAGGTAGCTAATTGTGTCACATGCTCAATGAGGGAACTCCACGAGAATTGACTGAGACCTCAAACACATCCAATGATCGACCAATGAACGTGAGGAGATGGTGTGTTCATGGTATGAGGGATAGAGCATCTACGAGATGTACAAACATTTCTCCAAATGATAAAGGACATCCAACAAGAGCATCTACGAGAGCCCAGCTAGTCACCACGAGGCTTACGATTCTCAGTATCGTGAAGCCTTGTTTGACAAGCACAGTTTGGTGGTTGACCGAGCCATTAGGATTTACGCCTCGCTTAGTCGTGAGAATTTTATGTAGCCTACGCAAACACACTCATAAAGATTTTGCTTTGTGTGGGGCCAAGACTTAGAAAAAGAGGCCTCGCCTTGGACTTAGGTGTCAAGTTCGAGAGACACCGATGGATGGCTATCCCCGAGAGTACCATCTCCAAAGCAATGTATGGGGCCAACTATCATGCCCCGATGAACATACCGAAGTTTGACCACACACTTTACTCCGAGCTAAAAGAAAGTCAAGACTAAGAAGCCGAATAGTGAGTGAGCGCATCGTACAATACACTTGGCTATCTCGGTCATTGCCAAAAGAGATACGCGTTGTCGACGGTTGCACCCGGAACTGAATCCTCAAATCAAGAAGGCCACACTTAACTTTTAATCAAAATTTTGGAGGTCACCGTGCGGCATAGGTTGGTTCCAACTAGCAATGATAATTTCTCACACTCCGACAGTGGCACTGGTAGCAAGCATTACGGGAGGGATATGCCATCAACTTTCCGCAAAGACATTGTCGAGGAGATTAGAGTACCGGGCCATAAATGATGGTACTATGATTCCCTTACCATAATGATTGATAGACTTTGTCGTGAGTCAAAGTGCTCTGAGTTGCTACCGCCAACTATAGGATAGTGGTACATAAGATTACAAATACTGCTGATCGAGATTTAGACAAACCCAAAGATTTAGGCAGCCACCGCCAAATCTCGCCGGAGCGACTCATATTTGTAGAGGCATTTGGTGCTGGGTATGAAGACTAATGCCGACAGCTTCATCGGATGGCGCTGAGCTTACCGAGGGTAGAGAGACGCTGCAGCGCCCGAGGACACGTGATGCAGTCGACATTCCCGCACCTGTTGATGTTCCCGAGTAATCATCCACTACAGCAAAGACTCCAGACCTACCAATTGCCCCTTCACGAGCCCCTACAACCGACATAGTTATGATTTCTCAGAATTTTTGGTTGACATGGTTAGGCGGTGATCTCGACAAAATAGCATGCCCGAGTGACGCTTTATAACTTAATTTAGTCTGTTTAGCTAAGTAATTGTATATATTTTCGTGATTTTATATAAATGTGAATATATGTGCTAACCAACATGATTAGTCCTTGTTTTGTAGATTTCAAAGATGTTGGAGGAACCCGATTGGATAAGTTGGTGAAGTAGAGGAATGAAGTCGAGAGAAATGGGCGAAAGTCTAAGTGAGTGGCCACGTGCCGACCGCGCTGAAAGATGCCGCGCCTAGCGCCGTGCCACGCCATGCCAGCAAGCGAGCGTATGGGGCAGCAAAAAGCAGCCTGGCCGCGCCGCCAACGTGCCACACGTGCCGCTCCGCGACAAAGGAGTGCCAACGCTACGCCTGCGCGTGACACGCCGCTAACGCGCAAAGGGTCGCTTAGGGTCGATTTTTGGGTGATTTCCAGAGAGCTCTCCGCGTTACCTCCCGTGTCACTGCAGGCAAAGTGTTCGGTGATACACTCCGTGACATGTAGCCATTCCATGACTGCTAAATTATGCATGTTTTCCATTTACTATAAATCAGGTCCCTTAGCTCCTAAATCCAATTTGTCACGATTTTATTCGAAAACTACCTAGAGTGAAGGAGAAGTGGAGAACCCATCTAGCGTTTGTCAAATTCCCTTCTCATCTACCAAATTCTTGTGGCATGTTAGCTTAGTAGTAGTTTAGTTGTAGTTTCATTTAACATGAATGGCTAGAACCCTTCCTCTAGGGTTGAAGCCATGAATTATGATTGTGATTTTATGAAATTGTTTTGAATTAAGTTATCGATTGTTGTTTTCGCCTTTACTTCGATTGTTGGTTGTTTTATGATTGATCACCATGAAAGCATATACGTTAGCTTGGGAAATGTCTTGAGAAAGCATTACCTAGGTCAAGACATGAGAATGTATGAGCATGTTTGTATCTCACGATATAATTTCGTGTTAGGATAGAAATATACCTAACACCTTGCTCGGGTTGATAAAACGGGGTTATTAAGAGACCAACTTAGGATTATCACATCACCACTTGAAGAATTAGTTGTGAGGCTAAGTTGAGTTAAATGGTTAGACACACGAAAGTCCCTAATCGTTTCCACAAACTACAACATAATTAATCGCCCACGAATCCAATTAGGCATCCTCGCTCACAATGATGGTACGAGGCTAGTTTGTAATGTTTAGAGGCTCGAAAGACCATGAACATGCAATTCTAATTATGTGAAACAACAATTGATAGTTCCATGCTTGAACCATTGCAAATCATAGTATCGTGCATGATTATTGGCTTTTAACTCTATGTTGCTCCTAGAGTAATTTCGGAATACTTATCGACCAAAACTAGACTTAATTAAATCTCCCTCGAAAACGCCTATAACCAACATTTTCGTATTTAAGATCACACTTGAAATGGATAGTTAGAGGAATGGGTCCAATTCTCGTGGGTTCGACATTCGGTTCTCTAAAAGAGCTACTATATTACTTGCACGACCAGCATACTCCTGCGGACGCGCGAAATGCGAGAGCGAACAAGTTTTTGGTGCCGTTGTCTGGGACTCAACGAAGTTTTGATAATTTATCTGTTTTTGTGTGATTTGTAAAATTTCCTAAGTGTTGAGAAACTTGGTCTTAGTTTGACTTATTGCAGCTGACAGTTGTCCGCCGAGCCGCTAGAAATAGAGAGCTTGTGAAACCATTGCTGAACCGACCTGCCAAATCCATTTATGGCCGGCAGTAGCTCTAGAGCAAAAGGAAGAGGCTTCAAGAAAAGGTACATCAACAACCACCCGCTGGACAAGCACAACCGCATCGGAAGCAATGGCAACAAGACCACTCAAGGAAGTGGCAATCCCACTAGCGACGAATGTGACTCTAGTATCCATCCGTAAACCTGAGCCCGGAGGGAAACTTTGAGCTAAACATAACATGGTGCAGCTTACATTCGAGTGGTCAATTCACCGGAATGGCACACGAGGACCCACAAAGAAGACACTTACAGAGCTTTTAGAGATTAGTGACGCATTTGTTCCCACCCCATTGTCCACAGATATTATGTCCGACTCACCTCTCTTCCCATTTTCACCGTTGGGAGAGGCGAAAAGTGGTCAAGGTCGAGCCACCGAACTCCATAACTTCACGGAATGACTTTGGCTAGGAAGTTCCTTATCGATTCTTTCCTTCGTGCATCGCAAGCAGTTAGTAAAAGTGAAATACTCGCCAAGCCGAAGCCTCGATGAGAACTTATATATGGCTTGGGAAAGATTCAAGTCATTGTTGAGAGACTCCGTCCCCATCACCTAAGAATCAAAACGGGGCATGGCCGCCCATACTCAGAGAAAGTCTAGACCCACACACAAAAATATTACTAGACTCCGGATCGGGTGGGCAAGCCTTGGAGAAGATGTATGATGAGTTGTACACTTCGTCAATGTAATTGCACAAGGAAATCCGCAGTGGCACAACGAGTCACGAGAGGGGCAAAAGAGCAGACGGTTGATAGAAGATGGTTTGAATGCCTTGGAAGCACCGTTTAGCTTCATTCCAACATCGATGATGACTCGCTCAATAAACTGAGTATGAACCAACACCGGGCCGTGCTAATGCCGTTCATCAAGCTCCTAGTTGGTGTGGAAATTTGTGGTAATATAGGCACAATGCAATTAATCTTGTGGAGTCAATCCGAATCGCTCACTTTGCTGCACGTGCAAAGGAATCGTAATTTTGGGAACAACTCCAACAGAAATTAGCAAGGCCACCCGAATTTTTCTGGGGTGGAAACCAAAAGCACTATATGCAACCTCAACAACAAAGAAGACGCTGTTAATAAGAAGAATGATGGGCAAGTTAGCAAAAAGCCATGCATTGAGGAAACATTGCATAAAATTATGGAGACCCGTAATCAATAGCGGAAAATCGTGCGAGGATGGCAAATGTGTACTTAATGAATCGCTAGCAGCCACCCGCAATCTTGAAAAACAAGGGTCAGATAGCAATGCCAACATGAGGTCGCAGGGGACACTAAGTGACGCAGATCCTAACCCCCGCAGATCAATGCCATCGCTTCCGCGTAAAGCAATTAGTCGATGCAAGTACTAAAGAGCCGAGCTGAGAGCACGAGTTGGTTAGACCAGACCATCCACCTACACTCGGAGCGAATCGTAGTGCTGGGCAAACAAAAATGCACAACCTTCATTATGTACTCAAATAAAGACCACGGCTCACCATTCCTCAAAAATCTGCAAGTAAGAGCAACGAGGAGGAATGTTTCAAAAGTTCTTTGAGA
This sequence comes from Datura stramonium, assembly GCA_018107945.1. Lineage (NCBI taxonomy): Eukaryota > Viridiplantae > Streptophyta > Magnoliopsida > Solanales > Solanaceae > Datura > Datura stramonium. The sequence goes on along the minus strand of JACEIK010004620.1, from coordinate 9,976 downwards.
GTTTCAAAAGAACTTCACACAAATTTGCCTCTTATTGATGTCTTCTATGTGGAATGCCCAAGTATGCTAAATAGTTGAAGGACGTGATGGCGAACAAAGTTAGATTGGGGACGCCCGCACCGTAGCACTTACCGAGGAGCCACAGTGGCATTGAGAAAATGCCAAAGAAGCTCAAAGACCGTGGTGAGTTTTACCCTCCCCATACAAAGCCGAGGTGCTACGGAAGCCAGTGATTTAGGGCAAATGGGGCTAATCCAATGCCCCTATCCTTATTCAACACCCCGGCCGGGAAACCGAGGCCAACAAGGTTGATGCTGCAGCTAGCTGACAAGTCGCGAGTGACACCCGATGGAATAATAGAGGACCTTCTCATCAAAGTAGGTAAATTTATTATACCGCCGATTTTATTGTCTTAGATTTTCGTGCCGATGACCAGGTACCTCAGATCTTGGGATCGCCATTCCTTGGCCACTCGGAGGAGTGTTGATTGACTTGGAAAGCCAGTGGTCCCCGAAAACTGCAGTGGTCAGAGGGACGGCAGAACTTCGCTACCAAGAAATGAACCCATCCGCGTGACTCAGCGTAAAACCTTTGTGGTTAGGTTAGTGTGCTGGGCGTAGGATGAGTGGGGGTGGAGGATTCCATAGGTGCACTCCGCCAAAGGCAATGACAAGTGTTCACTCGAGTCCGACAGAGGCTTCAAATTGGAAGAAGTCGAGAAAGAGAGGAACAGTAGGAGGCCGTCAAATAGCAAAAGAAATGAGATGGTTCTCGTAAAAGAGAACCTGTGTATGAGGATGTCCCGAAAAGGATACCCACGCTCGTTCCACGACGTAAAATAAGGCGTCGTCGAGGCAACCCAAGCGGGTACCTCAGTACACTTGTTAATTTTGGGGATTTTTGTGTTTATTTTGTTATTTTCATTTTTTGGTTTGTGTTTTTGGTGGAATGAAAGTACGATGGAGGAAGTTCCGAGTACCTCGGAGGAGGAAGCTAGTACGCATGGAAGATAAAAAGTGTGAGATCAAACACCCACTTGTGCAAGTTGAGGAAAAATATGCTATCGGGCCTACCCTAAAGGCCTCGTGTGGAGCTTTCACCCTCTTTAAAGGTTAATTTGACGATATGAGGACATAGCATGATTTAAGTGTGGTGTGAGGGAAATTTCAAGGGAAATTTCAAAATTTTTTGGTGCTTAAATAAGTTTTTGTGAATGTAAGGCTTGTATGAAATTTGTGAGTCAAGCATGAATTCACCATCCTGGTTTTTCTTTCGCTTCTTTCCTCGAGGGGTCTTTGAACCGAAGAATAAAATTTTTATTTGTCTATATATAATGTTTTAGCTATAGTTAGGGACTGTTTCCGACGAAGAATGGATGACGACCGTCTTGAGGAAAATTTAGTCGAGAGGTTTTGGGTTTTTGAAACCATAGCTAATTGATGCTCGATGTTCTTGTTATGTGCTATACATGATTGTAAGATGCAAGTATGGTCAAGTGTTGAAGCATGCAAGGTGGCTGAATCCTTTTGAGACACTTAGGCTCTTGAATTTGACTCAATATGATTGAAGCTTAATTTGAATTATTGTGGGATACCGAGCAAGTCCGAACGGTTCTCGACCGAGTACGTGGTCATGAAAGGTAAGGTTTTTGAGTATTCTCATATATTGTGGATTGTCTAGAACTTGCCTGGTGTGTTTATAAAATGAAATGAAGGATGTGAATTATAGGAGATGATTTAGGCATTTCTTTGAATGAACCCACTGTTATCCCTCGCTTTACCTACCTTGAGAAATTAACCTAGTTAGCCCTACTGAAGCTTTCGCTGAGCTCATTTTTTTATAGCTTCAACATAAGCTTAATCCTTTTTTTTCATTAGCCTTGAATTTGATCCAAAACTTTTTAAGCGCTTAAAGGAAAAATTCAAAGAGTAAAGGAGTGAGAAGCAAGAAAAGAAGGGAAAATTAGCAAGTTGTAGAAGTGGAGAAAAGGACAAGGAAACTTGTGTGAAAAATGGTTGATTATTATAAAGGAGTAAGAAAACAAATTAATGAAAAATTATTTATAGAACTCCTTACTAATAAGCTAAAAGTGCCTAAAGAAAGGGGAAACATAAGAGGAAAAAGAAAGCTGAAAGGAGAAAAAGGTGAAGTAAGGGAAGGGAAGTTCGCCATGAGGGCGTGATGTATTAAAAGCGCTTAGGGAAGATAGTCACTATTACCGCCATAATAGTACCTACCCGTCCCCGAGCTACGTTACAACCTAAAAGTCCTACTTGATCTATTCATACATCCTCAAATTAGTGGAGAAACACTAAGGGCAAGCTTATGGGTCATTACATGATGCATGTGAATTCTTTGTGAGAGTGCGCATAATTCTATTTATGTACCCACACATGTTGTGATGTAAAAATTATTTTTTGCATGTGAAAATGGGTAACTCTCTTTCCGGTGGAGGGCACATGTTGAATGAAGGATATAATTCATGTGGGATTTCTTAACGCTGATTTGCATGAGTTTGCAATGATTGAGAGTCGATTCTTGGAGGTTAAGAAGTCGTAACATGCTATATTTCATTTCAATGATCAAATCGTGCATGCTCTATTTTTAGCTTGTTATCTTAAATAATCATTATAGTCGTAAATGGAATTATCTTGCTAAATTAGTTCTCGTGTGAGTCATCATATGTATGAGATGTAAAAGGTTGTTCGAGGACCCAACAAGACTTTAAGTGTGGGGTTGTGATTCGGCAAAATAGCATGCCCGAGTGATGCTTAATATTAATTTAGTCTTGTTTAGCTACTATTATATACATTTTCATGATTTCATATAAATGTGAATATATATTCTAACCAACATGATTAGTCCTTGTTTTTTAGGTTTCAAAGATGTTGAGGAATTAATTGATAAGTTGGTGAAGTAGAGAAATAAAGTCGGGAGCAATGGGCGACAGTCGGCAAGGAGTAGACCATGGCAGTTGGCTGCGCCAGCACCGTGCCACGCCGTGCGTGTGTTGCCTGTAACACGTGCCACGCCATGCTGCAAGCGAGCAGATGCGGCAGCAGCAGCTAAGCTCCAACAAGTGCCAGCAATGTGCCACATCATGTCGCCTCCGCGAAGGAGTGCTAACGCGCCGCCTGGCAAGCAGACACGCCGCCAACGCTGGGTGAAGGGCCTTTTAGGCTCGATTTTTGGGTGATTTCCAGAGCGCTTACGTTACCTTCCCGTGTCATAGAGGCAGTGTTCGTGATACACCTCGTGACATAGAGCCGTTCCATGACAAAGCAAACATGCATGTTTTCCATTTACTATAACTAGGTCCTCACTCTCCTAATCCAATTGTCACGATTTTATTCGAAAACTACCTAGGAGCCGAAGTGGAGAAGTGGGAGAACTCAGCTAGCGTTTGTCAAATTCCCTTCTCATCTACCAAATTCTTGTAAGTATGTTAGCTTAGTAGTAGTTTAGTTGTAGTTTTATTTAACATGAATGGCTAGAACCCTTCCTCTCTGTGTGGCTGAAGCCATGAATTATGATTGTGATTTTATGAAATTGTTTTGAATTAAGTTATCATTGTTGTTTTTCGCCTTTGCACTCGATTGTTGGTTGTTTTTATGATTGATCACCATGAAAGCATATACGTTAGCTTGGGAAATGGTTTTGAGAAAGCATTACCTAGGTCAGTACATGAGAATGTAATGAGTAATGTTTGAAGCCTCACGATATAATTCTCGTGTTGCATGAAATATAATCAACACCTTGCTCGCTGATGTGGGGTTATTAAGAGACCAACTTAAGATTATCACATCACCACCAAGAAGCAGTTGTGAGGCTGCCGAGTTAAATGGTTAGACACACGAAAGTCCCACCGTTTCCGCAAACTACAACATAATTAATTCACTTAACTAGAAATTAGCATCCTCGCCTGGCCAATGATGCAGCCAGGCTAGTTTGTAATGTTTAGAGGCTCGAAAGACCATGAACATGCAATTCTAATTATGTGAAACAACAATTGATAGTTCCATGCTTGAACCATTGCAAATCATAGTATCGCATGTTTATCTGGCTTTAACTCTACGTTGCTCCTTGTGGTGTATTCTGCATTATTTGCCGACCAAAACTAGACTTAATTAAATTTCCCAAAAACGTCTATAACCAACATTTTCGTATTTTGGGATCACACTGAAATGGATAGTTAGAGGAATGGGTCCAAACCGTGGGTTCGACATTGCGGTTCTCAAAGAGTCACTATATTACTTGCACGAATCTGCACACTTGCGACGCGCGAAATGCGGGAGCGAAGCCGGGCTAAGGACGAAAGCAGCAGGACACACATGGCTCGAAACGTTAAAGTTTTAATGGAGGTAAAGCCTTGTGTCAAAGTAGTTGGAGGCATTATCTAGTTCTCGGGTGGGTATGGCCTAAGTGGGACGCTTTGAGAGACGCATGGATGAGCGCCGACAGCTGGCTGGGTGTGCCCGAATCTGAAAAAGGGTACGCAGAGCTGGGAGCACTCAGAGTCGAGGTGGGATTTGGCCATATGACATGTAGTTGGTGGTACCTCCACCGATGCTTCCCGTGATAGAAGATGAAAGTGAAAAAGAGCTAACGCCTGTTTAATTATTACCGGTGGCTTCATGGCCCGGATAGGAAAAAGGCCTCTGGGAGGCAAATTTTAAGGATGATGACTCTCCGCACCGTTAGCAAAAGCGAGAGCGGAGAGAGAGAAAAATTACATATGATCAGAGAGGAGGCTCGATGCAGAGTCAAGTTGAGAAGAGAGAGCTCATGAGAAGGACGAGTCTTTGGTTCTAAAGGCACCTAACATAGCTCGGTAACACTAGAGACGAATCTCTACTACGTATGTGCCTAGGGTGGCACAAGTATGTTCCTATTCCCTTGTTTTACTTTTGTTTATATGTGCATCAAGGATCACGATGCTTTTTTTGATGAGGTAAAAGGGATACCTGTGTGTTAAGCTGAACATAACCCGAGGTTTTTCTTATCGAATATCTTTTCCCTCAGGTGTTTCGTGGGGATTCAGTAAAACACTAAGATGTTTAGGTTTTTGTCAAGCTGGTGTCACTAAAAGAAAAGTAGTGAACTTAAGGCAATTATGAGTATAATGAGCATAAATTTTGAAAATTGTTTGAACCGATAAATATGATACCCCTCCCTAATTTTTTGTTACAAGCAAGCAGAGCCAGAGGAAAGTATTAACTTTGTCAATCTTTGCATGGCATTACTACCGTGGAACATGTTTACTATCAAGGTGATCAGACTGGAATCCCACTGCTAGTGAAGTGAGGATGCTGGCTCAGGCATTGTGTGAGTAAGGTTCATTGAAGGGTTGAATTTGTTGTGCGTGTCAATCTAGAACTTGCCCTGTACAAATATATTGGATGTAGGAAGATGGGAAACTAGGAAAGGATCATAGGCCAATTTTTTATTAATAAGCCCACTTTAGCCTTAAAGACCTACTAAAAGAAAATATAACTTCCTTGATCCAAATTTTTTGCTTAAATTGGCCTTTATTTTTTTTTACACCAATTCACGTTCCGCTTTGATTAAGAATGAACCTCGTTTTGGCCCCCGGTCCCTCCTAGACACCGCGTGAACTCAACTTTGTGAAAATATTTTTAAGTTGAGGGGGCGTAAGGTGATAGGGTGATTAAGAAGAGTAGGGTGAAAAATGCAATGAAAATGAAAGGGCGGGTGCGGTGTGCATAATGAAAAGAAAAGAAAGAAATCAAAATGTTGTCAAAGATAAAGAAAAGAAAATAAAAAATGTGACATCAATGAATGTTTGAAAAGAAGAGAAACCGCACTCGAAGTTACAAATGAAAATAAAAAAGAAGAAGCAAGTAAAGGAAAAAGGGAGAAATATGCAAAAGAGTTTAAAAGTGGAGTCAAGAAGGGTGTAGTGCCAAGGAGGGATAAGTTACTATTTCCCCATATGTACTATACCCGAAGCCGAGCCTACATTATAAGCCGAAAATCCCAGAACATCCTAGTTAACTCGTCTCGAAAATCGAGGTATTGAAAGTAAAGGCAAGCCTAGTGGCATTGCATGCACAAAGTTATAAAATTTCTTTATGAAGTGAGAGTGTTTTTACTAGTCCCAAGATAAATATTTCATGATCATAAACATATTGCGAGTGTGGGACTTCTTTTCAGGCGAGAGTATCGTCAACAAAATCTTCGCTAACCGTCCGAGCTAGTGTGCTAGAATTTTGTGCATGGATGCAAGTAACAATATAATTTCATGTTTTGATTCCTCAGGTTATGTTGAAAACTTCACATATGCATGGTGTTTCGGTTTTGGAATGTAAGGACTAGTTAGAAAAAATTCAATTTGGTTTAGAGAAGTTGACTTCCATGGCTGCCTAACTTTTCTTTTGATTGAAGCGCCGAAATTTTTATTTTTGTTTGCTTTTGGCTCGAGTACATGCAAAAGTTCTAAGTTGAGGGTGTTGATGTGTCGTGATTTTACGGCACTTTCAATGCTTAAAACGAAGGAAATATGAAAATTCTGGGTATGTTTAGGTAGATATAATGTGTTTGTATTAAGTGTTACAGAAAAATGTCAACGTGAAATAGAAACGCACGATGAAAACAACTAATAGGAGGCTTTAGCAATTTACCAGTGTTACACTAGCACGACTCAAGGTTTGAGTTCGTGGGCAAATTTCGGTGTCCAAGATAAAGGGACAATGTACTTAACGGAAGAATGCACGACTCGTTACATCCGAAACGAAATGTGTTTCGCCAGGAAGACCGAGATAAATTATCGCTATAACCAAAAGGGAGATAACGGATGACATAACGATTTGTTATTGGACTATACGACTGTTGGGAGATTACAGGAGCCAATCGAGGAAATGGGGGCAACTGGAAGGGCCGGGACCACGAGAGGCCTAACGACTCGTGCCCGTGCACAACCAATCGCTTGGTGACCCGTCAGACTAGTGGGCCTAATGATGAGACGAATGCTAACTAAGTACCTACTCTGTTAGAGGTCCTAACGAGTCGTTACCGAGCCTCGTGACCACTGACGACCTGATTTCTAATTTTAGTTAGGAAAAGGTTTTCTTGGAACTATAAATACATTATTAGTCTATTTTCTAGATAGATTAGTTTTACTATTTTCACAGATTTTGGTGTTGTACTATTACTCTTGGTTCAAGAAACAAAGTTTACAATTTTGTTTCTAGTTTGAGGATCAAAAGAAACATTCGAATTTGTTCATCTAGTTTGGAGTTCTATTCAATTTACTTGGCTTTCTGTGCTAAATAATAATTTGTAAGTTGCAATTTTATGATTTATTCAATATGTTAGATTTGTGGATTATTCAAATTACGTAGTAGCTAAACTCATAACTAGGATTGTGGGAACCAAGGATGAATTAACACACATAGGTTAAACACTTAGCATCTTGAATGGGGTTTAATGCATGTATTGTTTTTCCCTTCGTTTTTAATTATTTCTTAACTAAGTTGCAAACGTTAGAACCCGTTATTCTTACTTACAGGATCAAGGAGGCAGCGAGTGGGAAAAGGATTAACAATGTGAGATTCCGAGGCTATCAACTCTTATCTAATAGCTTGAACTTGTCTCGGGATAGCTAATCCAATATTAAGGGTAAGGGTTAATTAATCATACACCCGTATATGGACCAAGTCATGTGATAATCATCTAGATAGGGACCAACCATTTAGGTAAACATGACTTACCATATTGTATTGCTAACATCTAATAAATCAATAGTGTAAAAGCCTTGTTGTTATGAAGTCTTGGGAACACAATGCTAGTCAAGTTGTTAATTGAATACACACCAAATTTGATTTTAAGCATTTAGTCTGTGTTTACTCTTATTTAGTAGTTTATTTCTTTTTCCCTTAGAAAATAAATAACCCGATAAAGAATAGCCATTCGCATTAACTCAAGTTCTTTCCATATTCCCCTCGTGAGATCGACCTCAACATTCGTTAGGTTCTATATTTGACATCACCGCGTTATATCTCAATTGCGAGGTGTAATGGGCGAGACATCCACCCTCCCCTCCGCGATGGACTCCGTGACACTCGTGTTTTGGCATGGCACTAATTTCGTCTGTCACCCAAAGTTATATATACATATATATATATATATATAGCATAGCCTGCTCAATTGAGTTCATTTCATTATATAAAGTCCCTCGGCCAGAGAAGTAAGGAATGCCATTTTCAAGTTATTTTCTTCCGATTACGCTGCCAAACGTCGTCTAAATTCAAATTAGCTTCAGGTATTGAATTATAAGCTTGCAGGGAGCATTACTACAGAGTTAGTTTATCAAAATTCGCTCGGAAAATCGTAGCCCCGCCAAGCAAAGGTTGTCGGAATTGCTCCCAAACTGATATCTATACGATCACAGGCTTCAGTAATACGATTACAGTTGGAAAGAGCTATTGAATACGAATTGAAACTCGCCATTTAATTAGAAATCGGCAATCCAGGTATGTTAAGGCAAATTCATTCGGCAAGTTAGTTTCCTTAGTATTGTAACTCAGCTCGAAACCCAGTAATAGAGCCAGAAGTATATCTATTATGATTAGTTATTGCCATTAGCTGAGACCAGTATTTTATACCTAGTTTGGGATTAAATTTGCCCTGTATAGCCTTTCATGACCAACCCTGGGTTTACTAGCTGTGTCAACGCCTGTCAGGGGCGAGATGACGTTTCTCCAAGGAGCGGTATGTCGTCCATGAGGGACGAAGATGGAGTCTCAGGTCCTCATATAGTCTATTCCATGGCTGGACTATTATATGTTGTATCGACACCATACATCTGTAGAGCCTAGTGCCCGGGGTGCAAATATTAGGAGTCCACTGGACTCAGACACAACTACAGTTCAGGGGTCGAGCGGGCTCAGTTGCAGACCCAGGGGACTGGGAGGATGGCTATAGTTATTAGATGACTCAGTGTGACCTAATTAGGGGTATATAGATTGAAGTGTACTCACCAGGGCTTATGGGGGCCCTGGGTGGGTTATTTTGTACTGGTTGTACCTTCCGGCTTATGGGATCCAGGTAAGGTTCTTATTTGCATTAGTTACTGATGCGTTAGACAGCAGGGAGTTCAGTTATTCAAGTAGTATCTCTATTCCTCTCTTTTAGTTGCTTTCAGTTTTCTTTTAGTTCATTCAACTATTTACAGTTACTGCCTTACATATTCGATACATATTATACTAACGCCCCTCTTGGGGTGCTACATTACTTGCCTGCAGGTGTCGATAAATGTGGACCAGGATCTTCTTAGTTTTCAGCTAGAGTTAGCAGAGCATCCAGCTCCATTCCTCCGGAGCTAATAGCTAGGAGGTCTACTCTTTTTGTTTGTACAGTTTACGAGTAGGTCAGGACCCTGTCCCGGCCATTATATCACTCCTGGAGGCTTACAGATTGTTTCAGATTTCCTATGGTTAGTTTTGTTGGCCGTGTGGGGCCCGTTTGGTCGTGTGGGGCCTTGTTTAGCTGTTAGTTAGCGGCCTTGTCCGCCATAGCTCAGTTTAGTGCTGGATTTACTTTACCTTCATAACTAGATATCATGGTGGTCTTGTTGGTCCGCATAGGATTCCCTGTTATTACCTGTTTCTGGTTAGTTGTTTTCTTTTACAAATGGCTAAAGGCTTTGTCGGTCGGGAGGTTGTGTTTACAGCCGAGATATAGCCCGTTGATTTATTGATTTGAGGATTAGGCTTGAACCAGAGGTGCATAAGCTCAGTCAGGCCATTTCAGATCCTAGTAGGGCACCAGGTTGCAGCCATGCCTCCTAAGGTGGGGTGTGACAAACTTGGTATCAGAGCAGGTCGTATCCCAGGGAGTCTGCAAGCCATGCTAAGTAGACTCTTGTCTATGGATGTGTTGTGCACCACATACTATAGACAGGAGGCTGCGAGGCATGTTAGGGTGGTTACTCTTCCTTCTCTTCCAGTCGTGCTAT
>JACEIK010004619.1:114011-129531 GCA_018107945.1 Datura stramonium | reverse complement strand
TCCGTACAATTTACATGAGAATGTACACACATTATTGGACAAACAAGGCAAAATCTATACATTTGAGTATCGATTTGGCATATAAATATGCCCCTTATCATGTACCACACCAGGATAAAATGAAAATATCTCTAGCCGGTGTACCACATCAGGGTAAAATAAAAATATCTCAAGTCGGTGCACCACACCGTGGTAAATGGTACCCCAGTTTAAAATAAAAATATCTCCAGTCGGTGTACCACATCGGGGTAAGATAAAAATATCTCCATCCAGTGTACCACACCAGTGTAAAATAAAAATATCTCCAGCCGGTGTACCACACCAAGGTAAAAATAAAAATATCTCCAGCCGGTGTATCGTACCGGGGTAAAATAAAAATATCTCCAGCCGATGTACCAATACCGGGGTAAAAATAAAAACAAATCTCAATTGCAATCATAAATGGAGCTGATAGGGGTCATACGGACCATCTGAATACTGATAACCATGAAATATTCCGACTCAGTAACTATAACACGTGTAGGATTTTACCACGACCCCTAATGCTACAATTATTCCATACACAAATAGGTCTTTCATTTAACATTCAAATACATACATAAGTTGTGAATGAATTCTAGGGAAGTTCCTAGAATTGGAATATCATAAAGACAGTGTAGACACACGTTCATGATTTTAAACATCTCCTAGCAATACTAACACGAGGAGTAGAGAGGAATAGCTTAACATAATAGTTTCTATTAACAATCTTAGCATTCATTTCGTGCTTATACTCGTTTGACTTTCATACTTTCATATAAAGAATTATGAGCATACCTCATTCGTTGCACATCATATCACATCTCGAGGTAACTTAATAGGGTGACATAACTTTCTTATCTCAAACTTGGAGCTTTTTAATATAAAAATGCTAGGAAACTGTCTAGGGGCTGCCTTAAGATAAATAAAGACTTATAGTAATGTTTTAGACAACGTAGGAAAATCTCATATGAAAATTTTCAATATATGAGGAGCTTAGAAAACCTAAGCGGCATTATAAACAATTTAGAAACATCCAAGAAAAAAAATCCTTTAAAACTTGAAAAAGTTAATCCAACTCTTAGAACAAATAATCAAATATAATTATTTAAAAAGTACGATGAGGAACTTCTCCTTAACTTGAGTCACTATCTCAAAATATTCGATTCTAATCATTTCTTTAGAACTTGACACTTTACTGGCCTTTCATTAGCTTAACACAACTGACATAAACAACTTTATTTATAACTTTTTTTGCTAAACGACTTTAGAACAGGGTAAATCTTGCTAGCCATTTTCCTAACTCATTAACAATCGTAACACTTATCATCTAAGTTAACAACCTTTAGCTTTACTTGTCGTATTCATCATAAATTCTTTTCCTAACAGGATTCGTGATTCCCTACTTAATTATTTACTCTCGTGTTCATTATTCCAGTAATTCTTATATGCACTTAACTTTTTACCTAATTGCCAACCTTATCTCTTAAACATCTTCTTTCTCATATTCTAATGTCTCTCAAAGGTTTTTTGAAATCAACTACAGGAAGAGAGCATATAACTCACATATTACCTTAAAAGGTCTAATATTTACTCTTATCTTTCCTTTGCTACTAGCGCCTCAACTTTTGCACTTTGGTTAACCTCCTTACATATATACAAATTTCAAAGAACGTGCAACGTATATACTTAAAGCCTTAAAGAATTCTCAGGAGGTCTAGATAACTCAAGAGCTCTAATAAAGACATAGAGACTTTCTAATGCCAATCCTTGCCGCCTTAGTCGTGTAACTTGAACGTAAGCATAACAATATACATATATTATGGTTTTCGTATAACCTGCTAACATCAAGATACTGTGCATAACCTGACCATAAAGATGGTTCTATAGAAATATCAATAGTTTACAGATTTGAGTTCTATTTTCCAAGTTTAACGTATCAGTTAATGAAGAAACGCGTTAATTATTCGCTTAGCTTAAGGGAGAGGGATTGGGGGACCCTCTCATGGCACTAAGTACCTTAAAATATACATATAAGAGGGTCAGTAACTATTGTAAGGCAATTCCATTTCGTCACCCTCGTTAGCCCTTATTGAGTTAAAACCAATTTCAAATATTAGGTTCGTTCGCACATCGTCGTCTTGCCATGTTTACAAAATTCCATAACAACCCTGATGTGAACACCTTTTACACCAAAAATACATAACATAATATAAAGGACCAGCTCATAGTGTCCACGCTGAGGGGACTTAAGCCTCAATTTACAACTATGACCATAATCGAAGGCAATTGTCCTCTTCACTTCACACTCATGTGTTCCAACTCTTTAGCAAATACATAACGTAATGCAAAGTAATTATAACAATAGGTAAGAACCATAATATGCTACTAAATAAATTAAGTTCAGGGGAATGCCAGATTCATCCGCGGCACGAGTTCGTGCTTGAAATTAAGATACAAAGAGCGCCTTACATACCTTGTTCCGATGAGTTTTCCTTAATCGCTTCTTTCCTCCAACAACAATGTTTAGTATTATTCAATTCCTTGAAGTTATACTCATGTAACAAGCCTTGTTTTAGCCAATTTCCTAGAAAAAATTTAATCCCAACAGAAGCCATAACAACAATACTAAACATTTCATTACTTTATTTTGACTTGTTTCCACAACTTTTAAGGGGGAAAATGAAAGGGTGAACTTACCTAGATTTTCTTGTGATTATTCCCCAGAATAAAAGGAGTATATACCCAGAAAAACACATCTGTATCAACCTCTAAAAACAGGTAGAAACTTCACCTAGAAACACACCAAAAATGAGCCACAAAACCAACTTCAACTTCTAGCTTTAGCTTAGGAAATTCATGTAAGTTTAATATATAGAAATGGTTACCCTTTTCTTGTCTTCCACTCCTACTAATATGGATTATCTATGAAGCTAAACATGGTTTCAAACACAGCAGCTTCACTGCCAAAAGAATGGGAGAAACTTCAGCTAAACACACATGAAATAAACAACCTAGCCTAGCTTCCAATTTTCAAGCTTTTAGCTAAGATTTTTGGTAAGTTTAAAGGATAGAATCCTTACCTCCTCCATTGAATACAACCATTAACAAAAGGGAGTATATATTCATCTTAGTACTGCTCCAAAAACGAAGAAAAAAAATCATAAACATTTTTCAAAAACGCAGCTACAAGACTCACCGATGCCTCTCTTCAACTTTGCAATGATCTTTTTCACTTGGCTTGAATTTTTGGTTGATGATTTGCCTTGATTTATCTTGGTTTTTGACTGTAAAATACATAGAGAAATGTCCCCTAAGCAGTCAGATCGAATTTGGATAGGAATGATATGATTTGAGCAGCAAACAACTTAAATAAATAGGGGTAGGGCGGTGGAGGCGGTGCTTACATCACTGCTTAACGGGGCTTTAGTAAAATGCCCATAACTTTTTACTTCGAACTCTGATTGACGAGCAGTTTGATGTTATAAAAACTAGACTCAAATAACTTTAATTTTATAGGTTTTGGGGCTTCTAGTTCATTATATATTGGGAGATATGGTCATTTAAAATTGACCCTAATTTATAAACTTCACATACTCTTTGTTTTTCCATTCGTACACATTTCCCTTGTCATCTACAATCAATATATAACCTATACTTCCATTAACATAGCATACGAACATAAAATAATCACCAAAAATTTTTTGGGGTGTAACAATGGCGATCGCAGTAAAAAAATAAATTCCCAATAAGTGTCGAGGTCGAATCCCACAGAGATTTAGAATAGATGATCCAAAAGTTATAAATTAACTAAAACTAGATAGCTTCATGTATAAATAACATACTGTAAATTTTGGGCAAAAAAGAAGAAAGTATCGAATCCAAATTATAAAATAAAGCAAGCACAAATCACTTGTTGCAATCAATGAGAGAGAACTAGAGATGTGCAACTGTTGGGATATGACTATATTGTGGTTGATTAAAGTACCTTAAAGTTAATTATAGCATGTAATGCAGTGGCTAAGGCTAAACCCCATGTTTCTCAACAAAAGGAGATTTGTTTACCTTGAGTTTTCTCAAGCCCCAAAACCAATCAACAAACCAACCAACAAGGCCTGAGGAAGGATTAAGCTATCTCTAGCCTTAACCCTTTAATGGAGTATGAATATGGGTCATGATTATCTCCAGCTCAAGACAAAGCATCACACACCCAATTCCTCACTATTGGATCCTCACCCAAATCTCACTTCTCTTTCTCAAGCAAATGCAAGTTAAGAAAACTAAATCAATGTTTGCAATGATGTGTTGTGGATATACAACACTTTCGACTCTAAAAACTGAAGAAAATAGCATAAACTTAGCTGTGTTTATATGGATATGAGGTACTTTTCTTGTGTTTTCAAGTAAGCTTAGGTGTTGGAACAAGATTGTGAAAAAGAAGCTTAAAAGAGCAGAAAATGAGCCAAACTAACAGTTTCAGTACGAGTCGTACACTGATGGTACGCATCATACTAAGAGTCGTGGAAATGTTCAGAAGAATGAGCTGAGATAGAAGCAACCCACGACTCACAGTAATGGCCGTAATATTCTTGTACGAGTCGTAACTTCAATTCATTGAAATATTCATAAATATTTCACAAAGGCTGACTCTAGGTATGGATGACTACAGTATGAGTCGTGATGGCAAGGTATGAGTCCTACCAAGGCACTCGTGACAAACTTCAGAAAAATTCAAAGTCTTAAGATTTAAACCACGGAAGCTCAGTATGACTCATAGGAAGATGGTAAAAGTCGTACCAAAGCACCAACACTTAGATGGATTTTAGTAAACAACAGACTTACGGATGGCATGTACGACCCGTACAAGCCTGTCACAGGTCGTAGGTCTAATCGTGGCACGAGCGGAAGAAGATATGGAAGTTTACCTGTTAGCTTAGGAAAAGGATTTTTATGTCTTTATAAATACATTTTATGTTTTATTTTCATGAAGGGGAGAGAAGAGAAGTAATTAGGAGTGATTAAAACTGATTAGCAACAAAATTAAGGAGATATAGACGTGGGAATTGAGTTGTTCAACCTGTGATCAACCTTTTCTTAATCTTCATCTTGTTCTTAAGGATTTTGTAGATTAATTCAAGGAAGTTTTTCTCTCAATCATAATTGTAAGTTTTGATTTATGTCTTTAATTATGAAACAAATCACAATCTTGCAACTATGAGAGGATAAAACCTCCATGGCTAGGGTTGTGGGAACCATGATGGATTAACAAGCTAGGGTTACATAAAAGTGATTCAAAACCAATGAAAAACACTTGTATTGTATTCTCTTCATGCTTAAATGTTTCTTAATGGTGTACAATGTAAGGACATTCCCGAATTCTTTACTTGCTTATGTCTAAGAGGTAGAAATTAGAAAAAGAGAATTACAACAAAGCCTTGATCTTGATGATCATTGTATTAACTTGAGCTGTGGTCGCAGGATAGTTAAATTTGGGACATATTGATAATGGTTAAATTTTAATCGCTCATGTGACCTGGTCGGGTAATTGAGTATAGTCATTCAATAGAGACTGGTCGGTCATTTGAATAAATCCTAGTTATCAGTTCTGTAAGTAAGGATTGGTGATAATCACGTATGTATACCCAAAGCAGTTATAAACCCATGGGGAACACAAAACCCTAGTTATATTTAAATATTGATTTCACCCATAATTTCAACTTTGTTTTTAATTATTGTTTTTCTTTAAAACCCCCAGTTTGGAGTAACTACCTAACAAGTTCACTTACCGACTTTAGTCTAGCTCTTCCCTATACCCTGTGGGTTCGACCTCAACCTCTTTGTTGAGTTATTTATTGACAACGTCCACTTCATACTTTGGTAGGAGGTATGGTTTGAGCAATATCAAAAAGTGGCGCCATTGCCGGGGAATACGTCTAAGACTAGATTATTAGCTTGTATTTGACTTTTTGGTAATTATTTCCTTAATTAAGTTTTCCTTTTGTTTTTCTTGATACCCACTGGCTGTTCTCCGGTGAATTCCAAGCACTCAGAGTAGCGGAGATCCCCTTATTCCATTAAATCCAGAAATCAAATGAGCACTGCACATAATTGAGCACCAAGATCAAAGAGAAGCCCGCATAGCTAAAGAAGTTAGGCAAGCCGAGCTAGCTCAGCAAGCTGCACTTTAGGATGCAGATGATATTAGAGAAGAGGTAGTGAATGCTGGTTGACACGAAAGGGGCAACAGAGGTTATAGACTTTCCCCTCAGTTCATCGATAATGAGGACCCAAACATTAATGATGTTGGGTCTACTGGAGAAATTGTGCCGCCACCACTACCCGCTGGGGCCAAATTTGATATCACGAGCACGATGATTCAATTACGAAACATGAAAGGGGTTTTTAGTGGTCATGCAACGGATGACGCCAACCTGCACTTGATGAACTTCGTAGGAATATGCAAGACATACAGGTTACCCGAAGTAAGCCAGGATGCCATACGGCTTAGACTCTTCCCCTTCTCTCTATCAAGAGAAGCCACGTTATGGTTATCGGAGTTGCCCAACAACTCCATAACCAACTGGAGGGAGATCAAACAGGACTTTTTGGACAGATTCTTTCCCCCCTCCAGAATGCTGCAACTAAAAGACAAGAGCTACAACTTCTGACAAATTAAGATAGAGGCACTTCATGAAACCTAGTTGAGAGTAAAAAAGAAGTTGACTAAGTGCCCGAACCACAAGATCCCAGATGACAGTTTGTTGGAAATCTTTTACATGTCTTTGAATAATAACACCAAAGCTGTAGCGGACACGGTGGCAGGAGGAGCGTTGATGAGTCACACCTAGGAGCAAGCTGCCACTATTCTTGACAAGGTGACTAAGAAGAACAAGGCCTAGCATACGAGGGAGGCTAATGCAGTGGTCGGTACATATGATGTTAGTTTGACTGCAGACCAACGAAGGAAAGAAAAAGAGCGCGACCAGGAATTGGATCATATGCGCACATCATTGGACTTGCTGACAAAGCATATTATAGGAGCTGGAGCCAAAAAGGTAAATGCATTGGGAACTCAAGGAATGGATCAAGGAGCTAATCACTCTAATTTTGAGGAAGAGGTAAACTTCCTGGATAGCCAAGTGGCGGGTTTCCAAGCCAACACCCAAGAGTCTAGACAAGATAATTTGTGCCAAGGTTCTGGAAATCAAGGTCTAAACCAATATAGGGACAACTACAACAGAAACGGCTTAGAGATAGGAGTCGAGGTCACGAGCGCAGAGGAGAATGGAGAAGAAATGATGGATACCGCAATCATCAGGCTGGAGTTTATGTGCCTCCCAATGCACGAGAGAGGGAGGTTGAGCAATCTAAGTTGGAAAGAATTATAGCTGAGATTTTGAAGAAGGTGAGGTCTACTTATGAGCAACTAAAGGAGATCCGAAGCAACTTATCAAGTATGGTTCAGAAACTGGAATCTCATGGTATAACCATCAAGCATATCGAAAATCAACTTGGGAAACTGTCAGCATCAATGAACCCTAGATAAAAGGGTACAGTACCTAGCAACACCATTTGAAACCCAAAGAACGATGGCCATTGCATGGCGGTGATGACTAGGAGTGGTAAGACCACAATTGACCCCCCGTTTCCAGTTTTAGTTGAAAGGATGAAAGAAAGCATAATGGATGAGAAAGAGAAGGGTGTTGAGACAAAGGGAGCTGAGCATGTTGAGGCCCCAAGAGGTGAAGAAGATCCTGACAATGACCAAGGAGCACCACAAATCTACAAAGCTATCCCACGCCCACCACCACCATTCCCTCAAAGGATGAAGAAAAAGGCGGAAAATGGTAAGTTCCAGAAATTCCTTTCAATGCTTAAAACGTTATTTGTGAACATATCATTGGTTGAGGCATTGGAACAAATGCCGGGATATGCAAAGTTTATGAAGGGCTTGGTGACTATGAAGAGATCTATGAGCTATAAGCCGGTTGACAATGTACATCGCTGTAGTGCCATAGCTACAAGGATTCTAGCTCAAAAAAGGAAGACCCGGGTTATTTCACTATACTTTGCACCATTGGGAATCTCGAGTTTGCAAGGGCACTTTGTGATCTGGGAGCTAGCATCAACTTGATGACCTTGGCAGTGTTCAAGAAATTGGGCTTGGGAGCCCCCACACCGACCACTATGCGGCTACTGATGGCTGACAGAATTGTTAAAAAGCCAGTGGGGATCCTATTCGATGTGCTTGTCAAGGTGGACAAATTCATATTCCCAGTGGATTTTGTGATTCTGGACTGCGAAGTGGATTATGAGGCCCCATCATTTTGGATCAACCATTCCTTGCAACTGGGAGGGCCTTAGTAGATGTGGAGGCAGGACAGTTGAAATTCAGAGTGAACAAAGAAGAGGCCACCTTTATAATCTGCCAATTAATATAGCAATCAAAGGAATTCAGTGTAGTCTCAGCACTAGAGGATGGATATGAGTCACTTGACGAATTCTGAGTAGTCAAGAGACTTGCGTCGTGCCGCGATGTTAAATCAGGCACTTTTTGGGAGGAAACCCATGTGGTGTCTTGGTGAAGTCGAAGTAATCGAGCCACCTGCGTCATGCCGCGACGTTAAATCAAGCGCTTCTTGGGAGGCAACCCATGTTATTGAACTGATGTGTGCTTAGTGTGCAGGGAAAAAATTAGGAGGCTGAAAAACTACTGAAACAGTAGCTGCTTCGGCTCTCAGTACGACTCGTGATGGCATCAGAAGTCATGGTGAGATTCAGAGAAGTTATTCAAAGCATTGACCTACGAGTAATCATACGAACCGTACCCACATTATACGAGTCGTAGAATTCACTCATAGGTCCCAGGTAAGTTTCTTAATTTTTTGAAGCATGAGTCCAGGGGACGAGTCGTGGGGTCTTTCTACGACTCGTGGTACAAGTCGTGATGGGTCAAAAACTCTAACATTACCCGACTCGGCCCAGATTTTTAAATCTTCCCCCTCACCTATTTAAACTTCATAGAAAAACCGATCCTTCTCCCACGTAAACAAAACAAAACTACAAGCCCTATCTCCCAAGATCTCTAACCCATAACTCAAAAGCTAAAGAAGAATCGGGCAATTTCTTGCTCAACCGAAGTTCCTCTCGAACCCACAATTGTGATTTTTCAGTCAAAGGAAGAAGCAACAAGTAGTGTATTGAATATTGAAAAGTTTTAGTTTACTTGAGGCTTCCACTGTCAGAACCCCTGGGAGAATTGAATTTGTTCAAAAAATTTCAATAACACAATGATCAAGGATGAAACAAAACCATCAATTACTGGAAAACATCATATTTTTTTCATTGTTGGGTTGATCCTGTAAATTTAAATTCTTTTATTTTTGGGTTATGGGTTATAATTAAAAAGGGAGGGATGAGTGGTGTTTAAGTGATGAATAACATTCCTACACCTGGGGGAAATTTGAGTACCCAAATTTTGAAAAAGAGAACCCCTGCAAACTGAAAAAAAATTGACTAAGGCCTGAAAGTTGTATGAAGTACAGTATGGATCGTAGTTTGTCACTACGAGTCGTACTGAGCATTTGTACCAAAGAACTGAACAAGGTTGGAAAAAAAAGTCTTTCCTACGACTCGTGTAATCGACCTACGGGTCGTACCATGAGTCGTGGAAAATTACAGAAAATACCATAACTGAAGCCTCATCAGATGACTCAGGGTACGATTTGTCCCTTCATGGTACGGATAGCACTTGTGAGCCATAACATACATCAAGGTTTTGCTGGGTCTTTATATGAGTCGTACTGTTTGGGTACGAATCGTATTGTCAACCCGTGATGAGAATCTGAAACTTTATCTTCTAATTATTCTTTCTCAAATATGGAATTCTAACTCTTTTCTCTACAAGTACAATGACACAGAAGCGAAAGGCATCCAAAGCAACATCCCGAAGAAAATTAATTGATGAAACATCTGAGTCCAAGGATGGGAAAGCAGGAAACTCCCCTAGAGGTTAAATTGAGGACTACCAGATAAACACTTCAGAAACAGATGAAACTAGAACCACTAGGGCGAAATCAAGAGCACAAGCTGAAGAAGCCATTGCCACATCTGCCCAAGCTCCCCAATCTGAGGAGGGAGCTAGAGGAGACAATTAGGAGTCAGAAAATGACTCAAATGTAGAAGAAGGGTCTGAGGAAGCAAGTGGCAACGATGAATCAGAGGAGGAGGCCCTAGATGCTGCACAAGAACAGACCCCACCCAGAGAGAACCACACAATCTGGTGGAGAGTGCCGGGAGCTAGAGAAATATATGAGCAGGGCATCTCTCTCACTGCCAAAAACAAGCCGAGGCAGAGCATTCAGGAAGAACCACAGATCCTCACTAACTCCTTGAATGAAGTGGAGAAGATGAAGCGGATCTTCAACTTCTACGGTTTCGAGTGGATGGCAAAGACTCTAGCCCAATATACAGAAGAAATAGTCCGGGAGTTCTATGCAAATTACTTGGATACCATGGAGCAAAAGGCGAAGGAGGGGAAGAAAATAAAAGACCAGCCCCGACTCGAGAGTGTGTTGGTCCGATGAAAAGAGGTAGACCTATCCGAGCACACCATCTCCCGGGTTTTGTATGGGCCATAGTTCATACCTCCATGAGCTATGCCAGAGTATGAGTACAAAGTGGAGGCACTTAAGCAACTCTAGAAGTTAGGTTTTGAGGAACGCCAAAGGTAGTTACAATGGTTGGTGGGTGTATCAGTTGAGGACAAAGAGGGAGTTGAGTGGGTTGCTGGACGAAAGCTAGTTACCAAGAGTTCGTTGAATTTTATTGCCAAGGCCTGTTGGACACTAGTACGCCACCGACTAGCACCCACCGTCAATGATAATACCCTCAGTGCTGATAGGGAAGCTCTGGTGGCATGCCTCATGTGCCACTATCCAATTAACATCCCGAGGATTACTACAAATGAGATACGAGACCGGGCAGTGGGAGTAAGCACTACCATCCCATTCTCGAGTCTTGTATTCAGGATATGTATAGAGGCAGAGGTGTTAATAAGACGGGGTGAGGAGCTGCTGATTGGAGGCCATATGATAGCAAATGTAGGGCTTATTCGGGATAAGATGACCCGGTATGTCGTGCACGACTTCCCACAGCTATTCCACAGAGCCAACGAGCAGAGGGCGCACAGGTGAATGCCCCTATTACCCAGGAGAAGAGAAAGACACCAGCTACAGATGTCGGTCATTCAGAGGCATCTCCTAGCACATTTGCCACACCAACACCTAGCTTACACACTCAGACTTCGGTAGGGCATGTTCTGGTGCCACAGGACTTCCTTCAGAAGATGGATAAATGGTTGACCATAGCAAAGAAGAAGATTCAGGCCATGATGGAAAATGTAAAGCCATGGGTCAAGTCAGAGATAGATGCAGCAACTTAGGCTATACATGCTCGCCTAGACGGTTTTGAGAGCCAATTCAATGTATGGATGGCAAAGCAGGAAGACACTAATAGTCTCCATGCGGAGTTGGTGCTCTTCGGAGTCAAATAGTCGAGTTGTCATCATGACAACTGACAGTTATAGAAGCCCCCACCCTTCCAGAACTTGATGCAACACTTGACGAGGGGATTGATTTGGCGGATTACTAGGAGCCGACGGTAGCTGCTGGAGACAAGGGAAAAAAGAGAGCTGATGAGGATGATGAAGAAGAGAGCTAGAGGAAGAAGAGGAAGAAAGAGAGGAGAGAACGTATGATGGCCAGAGAGGAGACCCTGCAGACTCATGATGCACATATGTCAAAGCTGCAGGAGCGAGCTAGAGGAGTGGGTAGCTCCACCATCCCTCAGCCCGATTCAACCCCGATTCACACTGAGGCTGTTGAAGCAGCCGAGACTACTGAGGGGGTAACCACTACCCCTGTTGATACTTCAAGAAGTGTGCCGACCACCGCTAGTGCCACGGTTACAGTGGAGGTACCTCCTCCACAGGGCGAAGTCTGAGTAGCCCCAAGTATGTTCCCTTCCCTAGGATTTCCTATTTCATGCTTCAGGGACGAAGCTAAATTTTCAAAAAGGGGAGGGGGTGTACTTGTTATTTTTTGGATTTTTGATACGTCCGAGGGTTTTTCTTGTTGTGTTTCTTTTACCTTGGACATGCAATCTAGTAGACCGACATGTTTAGGATTTTTATTTTTTTCTTTTTTGATTTTTGTTTAATTAGAAAATAACTTAGTAGTACTCATCCAATAAAAATGCACAAGTTTTGATGTTTGAAAAAAAGAATCGCCCCTGTTTAAAATTTTTTGATGCATTAGCTATATATTTGTGACTATATGCATGATTTTGTGGATCTTTTGATGTCATCTAGCTTATTAACATGAGTAGTCTTGTTAAGCCATGTGTAAACCAGACAAGTGAGGTGAATATAGTTTATGTGCCATGAGAGAGTGAGGTGAAGTACTTAGTTCAATATTGTGTAGAAGATCTAGAACTTGCCTGGTTGGTCTTTGCATAGGCTAAGGATGATTGGTTAGGATATGATCATAGGCGCTTTTTTTAGCTCACTTTTTAGCCTATATAACCCTACCAAAATCACATGAATCCCTTGATCCCAATTTTAAGCCTTAATTGACCCATATTTTTTTCTTTGATTAACCAATGAACCATACTTATTTGTTTATAATGAACCTATTTTGGCCATGGTCATTCCTAGGATATCATGAACCTCAATATAGGTAATATGCCTAAGTTGATGATGGCTAGAGTAGGGTGCGTAAATGGTAGGAACGAGAAAAAGGGTAAGAAAAGAGAAAAAAAAGGTAAAAAATGAGGTGTGGCGTGGTGAAAATAAAAGAGATGAAAAATATTGAGAATCTTGAAAAAGAAATTTCAAAAGAAAATAAAATGTTGAAAAAGTTGAAAATACACCACACCCATGCAAATATATATAAAAAAGGTGAAAAGGGAAGAAAAGGAATGAAAGAGTAAAGGGTGAAGTAGGTGAAAGGTGAAGCTAATGTATGTAGTGCCAAGGAAGGGATAGTCACTTAAAAATCTCTCATCCTTATCATGTCCAGCCCTATGCCTACATTACAATCCATATCAAGTCCTATAGTGATCCTAATTTGATCATCCGATAAATCGAAGCAGAGAAAATAAGGGCAAGCCTATTGTATCTGATACATGATACTTGGAACTTCTTTGTGAGGGTGAGTGTTTCATTTGTTTAGTCCCATGCATATTTGATATTATATCTGTGAGTGGGGACTTCATTTGTTGTGAGGGTACATGGACTATCTTTACTTTTACTGTTGGTCTGTGTGAAAAATATTGGTGATGACTTGATTTCCTGTTGATATCTAGATGACATATCTTGATCCCTATTTATTATGTTTTGAGGTCTCTTGTAATACATTAACTGATGTTGGTTCATGGAAAAGGGTCAGAAGTTGTTGTATGTAAAGTGCAAATTTTGTTTAAGTATTGGATGTAGTATTTTAGGTTTATTTTCTAGTTGAGCGTCGTGTTTTAGTTTTTCTTTTTTTTTTTTTGCCTGAGGACATGCAAAAGTCTTAAGTTGAGGGTGTTCATTTGTTGTGGATATACAACACTTTCGATGCTGAAAACTGAAGAAAATAACATGGACTTAGATGTGTTTATATGGATATGAGGTACTTTTCTTGTGTTTTCAAGTAAACTTAGGTGTTGGAACAAGATTGTGCAAAAGAAGCTTAAATTTGGGACAATCTCAGCTATACCGATTGATGATCATTATATTAACTTTATTTGTGGTTGCAGGATAGTTAAATTTTGGACATATTGATAAAGGTTAAATTGTAATCGCTCATGAGACCTAGTCGGGTGATTGAGTATAGTCATTCAATAGGGACTGTCCGGTCATGTGAATGAACCCTAGTTATCAGTTCTACAAGTAAGCATTGGTGATGATCACTTATTTATACCCAAACCAATTATGAACTCATGGGGAACACAAAACCCTAGTTATCTTGAAGTCTTGATTTCACCCATAATTTCAACTTTGTTTTTAATTACTATTTTTCTTTAAAAACCCAGTTTGGAGTAACAACCTAACAAGTTCACTTACCAGCTTTAGTCTAGCTCTTCCCTATTCCCTGTTGGTTCGATCCCAACCTCTTTGTTGGGTTCTTTGTTGACAACGTCCGCTTCATACTTCGATAGGAGGTATGGTTTGAGCGTTATCATGCAACCATTAATTTTTCAATTAAAACTCAGAAAAATAATAGATCTATGCTTATTAATCGAATTGAAGAATAAATTATCAACACTCAATCAAGTATAAATACCCATCATGCACACACCTTAGCTAATAATTTAGCTACTCATGAATAAGGAAAGAAAATTTATACCCATAAGGAATTTCTCTAACTTCATATTAAGTACTAAAATTAAGCTAAAAATCTGCTACAATAGAGGTTTTTGCCAATGGGAATTGAAGAAGAAGAAGTAATTGTACTCTACTTTTTATCTCTATGAACTTCTCTCTACAAAAATTCAATATGAACTAATGTATGAATGTATAATTGGGGTCAAAATCTGCAAATTCCTTTTGCACAGCTTTTCAAAATTTCCCTTGGAAGCTTCTAAGGTAAATTTGTGGCAAAACTGGATGATTGTAATACCTCAAAAGTTCCTAGGAGTAGACCCGAGAGGTTAAAGTGAAAACTATTGAAACTGGGAAAGATAGCACAAGACTGGCCATGTAAAGACTCGTGGTATCAGACCACGGGTCGTTGTATTCAGTCATTGGTTAGGGAAGGCTGGGCGGCAGTGGAGACAACGGACTACACAACGACTCATTGTTGGGAACAACGAGCCATTGTCAGCAGGCGTTGGAAGAGGTTGGGTTTAGAAGATGGAATACAACGGGCCTTCCAATGACTCATTGTGGGTTGTAATGAGTCATTGTTACTGTCACGCCCGGCCTTGGGAGGCATGACTGGCACCTGGTGCCCTACTAGGACCTGGACTACCGGACTAGCTGAGCCTAAGCACTTTTGGTGCCAGGCTGGCTCTAACTCTATATTCAAGAAAACGACAGGCTATATAACGACTGTAAATACAGCCTCCGGCCAACTAGTACTATATCCACCTGTAAGAAAAACAACATCTACCGAGAACAACTGAATCAATAGGGAACCTATGCGGGCCGACAAGGCCACCATGCTGTCTAGTCATTTCTGAACCAAGAAAACAAGTGCTAAACTGCTACGTGACCAACAAGATCACAACTACCAACTGAATAAGGCCCCACACAACCATCATAAACAAACTAAAACATACACACGGCCTCACACGACCGGTACAGCGAACCACAGGGAATATACGAGTTGTAAGCCTCTAAGAATACTGATAAGATGGTCGGGACAGGGCCCCGGCCTACCCATACTATACAACAAAAGAAAAGGAATAAACCTCTAGTTGTCTAGCTCTGGATGACAGGGCTGATGACTCTGTGGCG